>CABHPH010143887.1:0-15857 GCA_902168325.1 Peromyscus nudipes | reverse complement strand
GGCCTCTGGCCATGATGTTGGTGGATTACCTTGACTAAATAGAGGTGTGAAAATCTGGCCACTGGGAGTAGCAGCTTTCTTGGGCTATGTGAAAAGGAGAAAGCGAGGTGAGAAGAAGCATTCATGATACTTTGCTTCTTCACTATGGATGCAATGGGACAACCAGTTTCAAAGTTGCTGCTGCCTGTGACTTTCCTGCCAGGAGAGACTGTAAACCCGGAGAATGAGCCTGAGCAAGTCCATTCTGCTTTTCATTGCTTTCATTAGGGACATTTTAGCACAGCGTTAGGAAGAGTCATTAATACAAAATGCATCATAAACAGAGGCCTCGAGCAAAATATTCCCGCTATTCTTCACCTAAGAACTGAGGAAGTAGCGTACACACAGAAAGAGTAGATGGCAAGGTAGAAGGAGAAACTGAAGATGATGCTCTGAGCTATTTAGGATACAGGGGATGAAGATGACGTTTTAAAACGTGGAGAGATGATAGATACTCTTTCTTGTCTTTGTCATCAAGGACGGCATTTTCTCTCTTGTTATTTTTGTTGTTACTGCTTTCAATTCCCCCTTGTGTTTTCCTTGGCTCCCATTTTCCTTGAGTTTCCTTTGACGAGACTGCTCATTAACAATAATAAAGAAAAATGGGCCATTAACTTGAGAAGGAGTGGGTGCATAGAAGGGAGAAAAGAGAAGGGGGAAGTGATAAAATTATATTTAATTAAAATATATTAAAAAATTTGATGCTCATCTTTGTTTAAAAGACAAGAATAGGGGATACCCCTCTGAGGAAAAAAAAATACATTCTGTGATTTAGTTGCTAGCCACAGCTCTGCTTCCTATCAACAAAAGGGTCTCAACACTTTTGTGAATTTGCTACCAGCAGGCTTGACAACTTTACCAAGTAGCCATGTACTCAGACCATTCTTATTGCTGGGAATATTTTGGAAGTGAAGGTAGTTCTTAAGCAGCCAGGAATAAGAGGCTCTGAATGTGACCTTAAGCCACATACCCCTGGGACAGACACATCTATAGTAATTGAACATTCCTTAGGAACATTGACCTGCTTAACTTGGTTGACACAAGTTATTTCCTAAATATAGTGAGGTTTTTCCTAAAGGAATTGAGATTATAACATTTTCCATGTCTCATGCTTATAGATGTTTGGTGTATTACAGATACTCGCAGACCACATTTATCTAAAATAATAATGAGCAGAATATGTCTGATGATTTAATAAATATTCAGAATGGCAGCTTTTCAGGCTAGAAGTTAATATCTGGATTTTATAAACAGTGCTCTTAGCTGTGCACACTGGATAATGGTTAGTATAGTCATTGACTCAGGATTTGCCTAATTGTTTTATAGAGAAGATAATTTAATCAAATGCTTAACTTATTGTCAAAAATGGTAGATTAATGCATGCATGCTTTTAGAAGTTATGTCTACGAGAAATCTTATTTTAGAAATCCCTTAATCCAAACACAGTCTCAGAATAAAAATAGCGTTTTCTTTTTTCATTTTTTTTTTTACCTTTTCATTTCATCTGCTGTTTCACTGTGGTACCAAATTGCTCTTCAAAAGTCTTCAGCCTCTTTCAAGATTCTCACTAATTTCAAGTGATAACTAAAATCATTGGTTATAGATCTAGTGTCAAATAAAGTCTTTATCTCTTCCTGTGGGCGGCTATCTTCTTGACGGATGTAAGGGGAAAAAAAAACTGTATTTCTTTTTCCAGTTGAAAATGGACAATTTAGCCACCGCATGTCTGCCAGTGCACCTCTGTATGAGATGTAATTATATGTGAAATAATAACCTCGCTGCCAAATAGTTTCAGTGCTTTGCTTTATATGAGAAACAATACATTTTTAGTTCCAAAAGGCAATAAGATAATGACATTCGAGTCAATCTCTTGCTGCTCTTACTTTCTTATACATTTTTTAAGTCTATGGCTCATCCTTTTCTAGTTTTCGGAATGTTAAGATGACAATCTCCTATTATAATTTAGATAACATAGCCTTTGGTTAATTTTCAGCCTCATTTTTTTTCCTGAATATGGATGTATTAAAAAGTCCATTCTCAATTTATGATAACAGGTTTTAGAAAACACTTCTGTCATATAAATCATCAGCTATTGTATAGTGTTAGGAGTTTATAATATGCTGTTTCTACTAATCTATTTTAGTAAATTAAAAGCTTGTTCACACAGAGAAAAGGAGACAAGTAAAATAAAAGTCAATAATAGCAAACAATATTTATTTAGCAATAACCATGGATCAGCCATTAGGCTAAGAGCTTTATATGCATGCTCACAGCTTTTCCTTCAGAATGCCCAGAATATAGGTATAATCCTTCTTTCCTGATTTCAAGTATCAAATTTTGTTTTTCATATATGACTTTTCTCTCTTGCATACAGAGAAGCTGGTCAGGTTTGCGCTTTCAAGGGGCATCATTGTGTCAGAGAGTAGGAAGCAAAATGATCAGATTCTGGAGAGAATGTGGTCTTTTGTTTCTTAGCTACAATAACCGAGGCTCACTGAAACATGAGTTGCAGCCATAGGGCAATGTCTGAAGGGCCAGTGAGCCAAACTCTAGAGAGAAGGAGACACAGTAGTGACCTATCGTTTCTCACTTGGGAGGACATCTTGAAATTGGGAAATGGACAGAGCATACATATGATTTACTGCTGCAATGTCACAGCAATCCTAGAGTGTCATGGTGTCTGGTGACAGGGCTATGGCCGCATCCTACCCGGGAAACTGTGAGTAGGTGTCCTCCACTGTTGCAGTCATGTAAAAATTTGGTGGGGGCTACAGAGTCTACTTCTAACATGGCTCACCGTACCCCTGGCAGATTGGTGCTGACTCTTGGGCCATGGCTTATTTTCCTTAACAACTGGATCTCCCTAGAAAAGGTAGTTTTATGACTTGGTGAGTGGCTTTCCACAGTGGGAGTGATACAAGGTGACTGGCAATATCTCTTGTGATTCCTTAGAAGTAACACATTATCTCTTCTGCCATATTCTGTTTCTACATTCAGACTATCTCTGAGACATTGTGGAAGGTACCTACTCAAAGGTTTGAATGCCAGAAGATGCACTGAGGACAAACTTGCGGTCTGGTTTCCGCAACAGCATATACCATAGTCCAAGAGCATCTTTTCCTTTAAAACTATGAAAAAAAAACCAACCATGAATTTTCCCAAGACCTTTACCTAATACAAGCAGAGCAGGTAGTCTCAAAGTGAAAGACATGAACCCTGCTTACCCGATAGCTTACAGGCTTGTTCATAGTCAGCCAACATATGTTTATGTAGTACATTGTGTTGCTGATCTAAGCAATGGAAATTCACTGGAAAAATGAGATTGGAAAATTCTTCCTGAGCTTTAGGTATACGGGTTGTATTGTAGATATGTCCTTTAGCACCAGATTCCCCATGACACGTTGCTCTCTTCACCGTGTCCATTTGTGCTTTTCTGTGGTGCTCTACAATTGCTTTAAAGAGAAGCTTCTTTGATGAAGTGTGAGAGCTACACTTATCTGTGGTTAAAATTGTTTTAGTGTGTTGTTAGGAATTATACTGGTCTAGTAAAATGACAGCAGAAGTATCTTTTCTAAGATCCATACTATACTAGTCCCAGGTAGTTGTCTAGGTTTCTAGTACCAGCCATGATTATTCCACCTCTTGATATATTTCAGACAAAATAATAAGATAGTTGTCTTAGTTGGGGGTTTCAATTACTGCTCTGAAACACGTGACCAAAAGCAAGCTGGGAAGGGAAGGGTTTATTTGGTTTACACTTCCATATTGCTGTTCATCTTTGAAGGAAGTCAGGACAGGAACTCAAGCAGGGCAGAAACCTTGAGGCAGGAGCTGATCCAGAGACCATGGAGGGGAGCTGCTTACTGGCTTGGTCCCCATGGCTTGCTCATTCTGCTTTCCTATAGAAACTACGACTACCAGCCCAGGGTTGGTACCAACCACAACGGTGGGCCCTTCCCCATCAATCACTAATTAAGAAAATGCCTCAGAGCTGGATCTCACAGAGGCACTTTCTGAATTGATGGTTTATCCCTTCAGGTAACTAACTCTAGCTTGTGTTAAGCTGACCTAAAACCAGCCAGCACAGTATAGTACATGCGTTCACTGAGCATATGGGTACCACCACATGACATAAAAATAAAATGTTTGAGACATAGCCCCTGGTTTGTTTTCTCTGAGGAATTTTTCTTATTTATAAAATATAACCAAAATCCCATAGATAGTCATCTTTTCCATACACGTTTTCCATTTTACTCATGTGACACTACTCTGTATGCTTTAACCCATATTAAAATTAATATGTATGTATGTATGTGTGTATATGTCCTTACACAACTTTAAATGACTTATCTCTAAGGGGGCAGTGCTTTGCTGAGACAGCATCTCAGGATGAAGCCCGGGCAGCTTCAAACTGTCGGCAGCCCTCCTACCCCTTAAGTTCTGAAATTACACACAGGAGCCACCAGATCCAGCACATAGACAGGGTATCTTACATTCACCTTTATGCAGGTGAATCTATTAATGACGAAAACTTTAGTTCTGGGTCCTTGCTGTTTATTCTTCCATTTTCTTAAAATTTGGCTTTAGGGTTGGGGATATGTCTCAGTGATAAAATGGCTGCCAAGTACGTCTTGTAGTTTAATCCCAAGCGCCTACAGATAGACTTTCTGACATATAGATATACATTTTTTAGTATAATTATAAAATTATTCTTGTCTCCATCTATTCCCTATTGTGAAACTTCTACAAAAACACAAGCCTTCCCTGTCATTGTCGTCCATGAGCAGAGAAAATTCTTGTCCCTCTCAGAAATCGCCAATAGGTGATGTCGTTGTCACCGTCAACTTTAAAGTCCTGCTCTAAAATCTGCTGTGTGAGCACTGCTGCTAACAGTTCCAGGGGATGACATTCATTACAACCATTTCAAATTTCTTCTGCTAGGCTTCAAATCCTTTTCTTTTAGTTTTCTCTTCAGTTGAAATAAAGGACAGCACAATGTACAAACGATATACTTTAATATTTATCGTCATATTCTTATAGGTTTGAGCCAGAGTTGTAACAAAACAATGCCAATAAAACTGCTCCTATCAATGATCTTGACGGCATTTGCGCTGAGGCTGCAGCTCTGGGAGCTTATGTGCACCACAGAATGGAGTGTTGATTTCTGAGTGGGAGGGCTCATAGGATATCTATTAGCGGATGGGCATTTGAGATGGGATGTGATACATTCAGCAATGCATTCAAAAAGCTTGATTCAGAATTTTCTGAATTATTTGGTTAAATATTTCATTTCAAAGATGATGCCTCACCAAACATTTCCCACAGAATACCAGACATTTTGGGAAAGCGGGTACAGAATGTTTTCCCAAATATTTAAGAATTTATATTTTTATAAACAAGATTTTACCTAGTATTTTTGATTGGCAGAAAGAGCTTCAAATTACATTCTTTCTATTTTTAAATACAAAGAATTATTAGCCCTTGCAGGGAGCAGGTGTGTCTCTGACTCTTGCCTGCTCTTGAGACTTTTCCTCCCATTGGGTTGCCCTGTTTGGCCTCCGTATGAGGGCTTTCACCTTGTCTTATTGTATCTTGTTTTGTCCTGTTTGGTTGTTGTCTCTTGGAGGCCTGCTCTTTTCTGAAGGGAAACAGAGTGGGTGTGGCAGGGAAGGTGAGGGTGGAATGGGAGGGGTGGAGGGAGGGGAAACTGCGGTCAGGATGTATTGTCTAAGAGAATCAAGTATTTTTTTAAAGAAAGAATTGTGAGACTGATTGTTGGTTTTGAATATCTGAATGGCGATAGTACTTATAATGAATTAAAAAAACATAAAAGAAATGAGTGGTTTTAATTCTCCTTGGTAGTATATAATCTAATTGGTAAAGTGTTGGATGGTATTTCTGTCCTCTTTATTTTCCATTTCTAATGTAGAACCAATTAAGAGTAAGCAATTGGAAATAATTCTGAACATAATTCTGCAATCCCTTTTATAATATAGTTAATGTAATTCCTGCAAGTAAATGGATATCAATTTCAATAAGGTTCTCAGATGAGGGTGCTATGAGGCCTTCTTCCTGTCCTTTACATCAGACAGTTATAATTATGTACAGAAGAAGGAAGGCGTGATCTCATTAGGGCACTACAAATACCTGTCCATGCAACTGCTTCTACTACAGTTAATACACATTTTCTTGAGAAATATAAAGGATGAATTTTCTCCATCTTATTTAGATAATTTGAAACAATTAATTAAATATCTTAATATATAATTTTATTCATAAGAGATAATTTCTGTGGGCTTATATACAAGAGATAACACACATATATGTATCACATTTATATATGTATATGTACATATGCATCTATATATACCAACAGAGACGTGTGTGTGTGCGCGCGTGTGTGCGTGTGTGCGTGGGTGCGTGCGTGCTTGCGTGTGTGTGTGTGTGTGTGTGTGTGTGTGTGTGTGTGTGTGTGTTATTTTCTTTCCTTTCTTCCATTTAAGGTAGCTAATGGTTACATAGCAAGAGTACAGACTAAAACATAAATGAAAGCAATACCATACAATTATTCAACCAGTACCAGTTGAACATCAATCTAATTTGAAGCCCTTGGGCAATAAGGAAAATCTGTGAGTAAATTGTAAACTATATTGGAAGAATAAAGGTGCCTTGAAAAAATTAGATGCATTAAAAAGTGGTTATGGAGTGCAAGGCTGGGAGATCTTGTCCTACACATGTTGATAAGTGAAACTCTGACGATGTGAAAGTATATGTTAAGAATGTGTTTCTTAATATAGAGTCAACTAACATACTGAGTACATATGCATGTTTTGGTGTGTGGACATTATATTGTAAGTAACATATACACTTAATACATTTATATAGGAAACAGTAACCTTTTGTGTGAGAGCTAATTACATCCTTGAAGGTCACATGGTAAGCCTATTTTAATATCATTGATTTTATATTCACAGGTATTTTTATCTCCTATTTGTTTTTATAGTAATACTCTGTACTATAGTGTGTGGATTCCACATCCCTTTATCTTTTTTATTCCTCTGAACCTATATCCTAGTTTTAATACCTCATATATTTTTATTATTGCTTAATCTCATTGTCCTTATTACAAAATATAAATGTTCTGACATTTTAATGCAAAATCATTCTAAATATTCCTTTTGTTTACATATTTGTCAGTTGCCTTGTGAAATCAGAGTAAGAATGGAATGTGGTTATACATTAAAGAAACACTATGGTATTATTGCTTGCCACTGTTCTGCATGAAACAATTTAAATTTAACATTAATGTGAAAGCACTCTACTCAAAGTATGTTTCTATTAGGTAATATAAGTCATAATTTCTACAGAAATACACTAGGTGATAATTTTCAGAAAATAAGTGCTATCATCTGATAATGTCTTCTTACAGTACAAATTTAATGTGATTAAATTTAAACAAAAGACGGAAAACATGGAAAACAAATTTGAATAAAAATTGAATGTGCTGAATGTAGAGAAGTATTTTTAGTATCTTTGGTCTATCATGTATTTTAAACAGACTTGCACTGTTTATCTGTCTCTTTTCAATAGTAACCATCTCTAATCTTGGTTAGCATTATATCTCAAAGAAAACAGAGAGTTGATTCATTCATTCACTGTATTATCATTTTTCAAACAAGAAATGAATATGCCACAATCTTTCTTTTCTGCTATTTTGTGAGGCATAAAATATAAAGACACCTGCAACCGTTGATGAGACCATCGAATGACTCCCTCTCATCCCACAGTGGAGAGTACTGAGATATTGTGGGAACTGAGTGTGAGGGACACAGATTAAGAATGTAGGGAGTGGATTTAAAGTGTTGTAAGAATACTTGGGGAAATAAGGAGTTTGTCAAGGATGTTCTAGGCAGAATGAAGAGAATTAAGAGTGGTAGAAGCATGCAAGTCCATGAGGTAGGTGAGGAATGATGTTCAGTCTTAAGTTGATCTATGAGAAGAAGAGTGTTCAAGAATATGACTTGGATGTCACAATATTGCTATTGACCACAACTTGGAAAGCAGAGGCTGGGGAGACTCAAAGGAGGCAACTGCTGAAAAATAAGTGTGGTAATATGGTGAAGAGAAAGCAACATCCCGATGAAATTATGGGGCTTTTAGTTATAAAATATGCATCCAAGAAAGCAACATCGGCGTCTGTAAATCCCCGTGTATCTGATGGGTAGAGGCAATGTGGTAGAGGTGAACTGATAGGTTTCTTGGATGCATATTTTATAACTAAAAGCCTTGTGGTAGTTTGAATGTAATTGGCCCCCATAATTTCATCGGGAGTGGCACTATTAGGAGGTGTAGCTTTGTTAGAAACTGTAAAGGTTTGTTGGAGGAAGTGTGTCACTGTGGGGTCGGGCTTAGAGGGTTCCTATTCTCAGCATACTGCCCAGTACCACAGTTGATTTCCTGTTGCCTGCAAGATGTGGAACTCTTAGCTCCAACAACGTGCCTGCCTGCATACTGCCATGTTCCCTGTCATGATGATAATGGACTGAACCTCAGAAACTGTAAACAAGCCATTCCAATTAAATGTTTCCTTCATAAGAATTGCCATGGTCATGGCGTCTCTTCACAGCAACAGAAAACCCTAGCTAAGACAAGAAAGCTGGAGAAATAAAATTCAGGATGTTGAATTTGACGGGCAAGAACTGCAACTCCTAGAAGTATCAGATACAAAACACAAAATGAGTATTTAAAATAGTATAAATAAATCTTCCAGCCCTGAGCTATATCTTGCCTAACTCTGGCTTACCCTACATTTCCCTACAGTCATCACTGTGGTAACAAGCTTTTGATTGATATAACTTGCATGTGTTTCACCTTAGCTGAACTGTGGACCTATTTCCTGTTTCCCTCAGGCATTTCTGATGACTAAACACTTGCCTCACTAAAGATGGGAGCTAACACATACATCTTTTGTTTTTCCATCTTCTGTGGAGGGGAAGGGGATTCTTAAGAGCTTTATACATGGCTTTTCCAGCGTTTGAATAGGTTCAGACTCCAAGTGACCCTAGGTAACACTGACGGTGTGGCTCTTTATTTTCTTGTTCTTTCAAGCTTGGTCGATGTCTATCTTCCTTAGGCCGGAGCTGAGATCTACTCATGGTGTCATGCTGCCTTCTTTAGTAACAGTAGGAATAATATACAAATTTTAAATTACATTACAAAGTGAACATAATTACTTTTAATAAAGACAAGATCAGAGTGACCATGACTATACAAATGGGGATCAATTGCGATAGCTTATGTTATTCCCAAATGTTACAAAGATGGGCAGCCTAGTTGGGTCCCATGATTCATATAAGCAGAGACAAACTGAGCACTGGCATGGTGAAAGGTGAAGTGAACTACCACAATGGAAAATCATAGCCTACCACTGAGGTTTTGGTTCTATACTATTACGTAACTTAGTATTGATTGAAAGAAAACTGGGTTAAGAAAGGTTACATACTACCACAAGTATAGAATGACATTTCCCCCATTCTTTCCTTAAACATATCTGAAGCCATGTAGTTGCTAACTGATGACTGCACAAAAAGATTCCTAGCTAACATTTATGCTGAGAGACCCTGTCCAGAATAAAGACCCACTGAGGCAAATGGACATAGATAGGAGTTAGTTTTACGTTGGTCTAAGTGACCAGAGAAGCTACCTGGTGAGTATTTTTCAGGCCCTCACTGCATACTTGGAAAGGATATACTTAGAATTTTGAAGAAATTGACATTTGTTCTCTGTCCTTTGCATTAAGAGCCATTATGCTAAGGAGGGCCAAGTGAACACCCTGAAATTACAACCTACCCTGACCTGTAATATATTTGAAACAATATCTTAAGGGGGTATATCATAATTATCATTCATTCTTTGGCACTTGCTCTATGGGTTAGATACAGTAAATGTGTTTCTCTCTAGTCATCTTCTTAGTGAGGCTCAAAGACACATTGTTCTAGAATACATGTTCACCATCTACCTTCAGAATTGGGTTAACTCTCCTCTCCATCACACTGAAGAGTAATGTGATGTATTCATTTACCACATTACAAACACCTCGCCGGGCGTTGGTGGTGCACGCCTTTAATCCCAGCACTTGGGAGGCAGAGGCAGGCGGATCTCTGTGAGTTCTAGGCCAGCCTGGGCTACCAAGTGAGCTCCAGGAAAGGCGCAAAGCTACACAGAGAAACCCTGTCTCGAAAAACCAAAAAAACAAACAAACAAAAAAAAACAAAAAAAACCCAAACACCTCTAATAACATCTGTAGAACAGGAAGGGACACATACTCTTTACGGTCTGCTGATACACAAAGCACTAACTTGGTGGCCAGAAAGGGCAGTGGTAGAGGTCTAGGTTTGCAAAGCAAGATATTCCTTTCAAATAGAGTGTACCTTGTTGTAGCTTTTTCTCACTCCATCTTTGGTGAAGCTGTTTGGATTAAGGAGACAATATATATAATTCTGTTTCAATTTTAGAAGCATTGGATTTAGGAGTATTTTACTGTCTTGATTTTTGGGTGTATTGAGAAACAGTTGGTTAGAATGGGGCCAAAAACAAGAGTGAGTTATGCAACAGCACTAGATTGGGCTTTAATCTAATTAGGCACATAATGGATCTAATAAAATAATGCAAGGGCCAGGCATTGTGGTGCATACTCTTAATCCTTGCACTTAGGATGTCAAAAAGGAAGATGGGGAGTTTAAGGCTAACCTAGACTATATAGGGAGTTTGAGGCCATCTTGGTCTACGTAGTAGGATACTAACTAAAACAATGGCAATGACTATGACTATGGTAGCTAAGTTTGTCTCTGTAATGCAGCAAACTCTAATAGGAGAGACAGTACTGTGCTCTAGGTTTCTGTAATAAAATAAACTTTGTGTAAGAGAGAATATCTTCCCATTGGAAAGTACTATCTGCTGTGCTACTTGCTGTATTGTAATGAACAGATAATTAAAAGCCAACTGATTGTTTTCCTCAAAACCATCTGTCATGAATTGGGTCTTACTAGATCCATTAAGTCTAAGGTCAGTTGAGTCCAGTAACTGTACATAATATAGCAGAAATGCTTTATATTTTCAACATTAAAACTAAGATGTTCATGAGAATAATTAAATTGTGCTAAGTAGTGATGTGGTATCATCTGTTTCAAGCTACCAATGACTCTCCTTCATTGTAAACTGATGGCTTCATATAAGTGGGATATTCATATAACCAATACTAGCCAGTCTTGTTTGAGCTTCAGCACCAGGAAGCAGCCATGATGTAAGAGGGCTGCAGTATGCTCCCAGACCACCACCTTCTAGTCTTAACATATCAGGCTATTTACTTCTCAACCAAGATGCTCATGAGCAGCTAGTCAGGCATATTCAGCTGAGAGCAATGTGGAGATCTCAAATGGACTAACATCCAAGGCAGCCTTCTGACCTTTTGTGTGTGCATTACAGCATTCTTGTACCTGCACTCACCTACACACACACACACACATACACACACACACACACAGACACACACACACACACACACAGACACAATGTATTTGAAAGATAGAACAAATATTAAGAGTGTAGGAAATGTAAAAGGATAGTTAATATGGAATAGAATTATTAGTCCCCAAATTAGAAATACTTATTGGTCACTGAGAAGTGATACTTTAGAATTTAGATAACAATAGATTATTACTGCAGGAAAATGAAGTAACTTGCTGTTTTATACTGCAAACAGTCAGAAACTCCAGATGGATTGGTATTCAGTGTGAAATGTAAAAGTTTGCAACTGTCTTAAGAAAGCATTGTTATGAATTATTTCTTAAATCAAAGAAACACAAACCAAATAGAGATATTTGAGTACATTAAAATTTAAAAATTTCTAAATTTAAGAACATCTGAAGGTGAGTAACAAAACAAACCAAATGTTGAAGGAAAATATGAGAAATGTAAGTGGCATATTAGGATAGTAGTAGACATGTATAAATAACTGCATCTGTAAGAAAAAAGCAATGAAATTAATATCATTTTTGATTTTTTAAAGATTATTTTAAAGATTCTTTTTAGTGGGTTTGTTGTGTGTGCATGTGTGTGTGTGTGTGTGTGTGCATGCATGTGTGTGTGTGTGTGTTTGTCTCTATGCAGATATGTGCACATGAGTTCATGTAGCCAATGGGAACAGAAGAGGGCATTGGCCGTCCTGGAGGTGGAGTTAGCAGCGGCTGTGGCTGCCGTATGGGGTGCTGGGAACTGAACTGTGAAAGCACCAACACCCTTAAACACTGAGCTATCACTCTAGCCTTCAAGTTTTAATTAGTACACATCAATTATACACAATGGCTCTCAGATGGCATTTCGTGTATGCTTATAACGAAGTTAGACAAAATTCAGCCCCTCATTACCTTCTTTTGTCCCTCTATTCTTACTAAATCCTTTTTCTTGTCCCAATTATTTATTTCTAATATGTTATTATTTCTTCTTCGAGAGTTTTATACATACGTAGAAAGCATTTTGATTAAATTCACCCCCTGTAAATAACGTAATTATTAAAAAGTATCACTAGACCTCATCCAGGGGACAAAACATGAATGGACCTGAAATATTTTTAAAAAATATTATTTTTTTTTAGTAAAACAAGAAAAGTAAAATCAAAATCACAAATGTGACACCATTTCACATCCTCTTGATTGGCATAAATCACGACAGTGTCAACTTCAAAATGCATTGCTAATAGGAATGTAAATTACTTTAACAAAATGTGAAAAAAGATTTTTATTATCTACTGAATTTGGTTACATGCATACTTTATGATTCAGCAATTCGATTAAGTACTTCAAATATCATTTGCACAGGATATATATATATATATAGAGAGAGAGAGGGATAGTCATATCAGCATTGCCTATAATAGTAAATAATTGGAAACTACCAATAAAGCTGGCCAACACTACAACTGGTAAATTAATTGACATTTTTTTCATGATATTGAAGTGAGAGCAAATAAACGATATTTATAAATATCACCACAGAAAAATGTCCTAAGCCTGACCACATAACTATGAGTGAAAAGAAACCAAAACAAGCATAAATAATAACTAATTAACAATTGATGACTAACAATAATTTTTTTATTTTCAAGAATAACATATCCTTATGTTTTTTCTTATTCTCTCTTTCTTCTTTGGTTCAGATTGGCCTTGAACTCAGTATCTTCTCCTGCCTCATCCTCCCACATGCTGGGACTACACGTGTGTGTCACCTGGCTCCTGGTTTTCCTCATCTTGAGGGAAGATTCTGTAATCTCTGCAATGTTGTATTTTCATTTTCAGTCAATTCAGAGCATCTTCTGTTTTTCCTTACATTTTTTGTTTTCATACACTTATTAAAGAAGAGTATTTAATTCCCACATATTTATCATCTTTCCATTACTACTTTTAAGCTTCATTCCACTGTGGATGGAGAAGATGCCTTGTGTAATATCAGTTTTTTATCTTAATGAATTCTTGTTTTAATATTCTATAAATGGTTTCTCTGGAGAATTATCCATGTGTGTTTGTGATGAATGTATATTTTCAAACTCTGGATGTTCTGGAGATGTCAGGCAAACATAAATGCTTTCTCCTTTCTATGTGGAGAATATGTTTATATCCTGAAGATTGTGACGCATTAGGAAGAAACAGTTGGAAAATAGAGGATATGATTGCAAAAAATCTCCACTAAACGAAAAGGCATATTGGTATATAGTATGGATAAAAACATTCAGCTTGTGTAAGAAGATAAGAACTTTTCCTTTGATAATAGACGAAGTGAGAAGAATGGATTGGGGTATAAAAGGATCTGAGATGCTAGGTTTTCAAGAGTACAGTGACTTGCTGTATGCTCATTTAACAATACTTTGAAGACAGTGAAGCAAAATATGATAAAATTAAAAACCTTTTAGAAATTTCAAGATATGAAGATAGTCACTGTGCTATAGAATGAATATGATTCAGGAGTCATTAACGTTTCTAGATTTAAGAAGTCTAACACAAGTAGATTATGCTTTATATTATTTTTGAAATTGGGCTTTAAAAATATATTTGGTGATCAAATACTAATTAAATAGGATTTCCATGAATATATATATACACTATCCATACAGATGTCTTATCTCTAGTAATTTCTCTGAAATTCAAGTAGACTTTACATTTCTACAAATCTTTCTTGGTGCTAACCAGTTACAGTAACTGTTATACAAACAGATCCATTCTTTTCTTGTCATTGGCTTCCTAAGTTGATGCCATTTGTATAATCACAGACTCGAGCTTCAAAGGCCAGATTCTGATGTTTAACAAAGCACTGAGGAGCAGACATCTTGGTCCTCTGGTTCTGACTGTCTTTGCAGTCTCTATTCCCCAATTTCCCTGAGCCTTAAGTACAGGTGTAGAGGGTTGTGTTGTAGATGTGTCTCTTTTGGTTGGGCACCAATGGTCACTTGTTCTCAGTTTTGGATTTCTGTAATAGTCTGCTGCAAAAAGAAGCTTCTTTGATGAGGAGTGAGTGCTACACTTATTTGTAGGTTTAAGAATAAGCATTTAGAATGCAGTACAATCTCACAGGGTTCCACCCCTAGATGAAAAGCTACAGGGAATGGCTACTAAGAGAGACAAATCATTCTTCTCTAGGAAAAGACCCCTGATAGATACTTATCTAATCTCAGGCAGTTAGTCCTAAACACATATAAACACAAGCAACACTAAATGGACTCCTCAGGTTGTATTTACAAATATGTGTGTATTTATGTGTATAAGCATGCAACAATAATAACTACAGAAGAAGAATAGATCATGCCGTAAGGAAGGAGTGGGGGTGGGGACAGGGATATGGAAATGTTATGAACAGAACACTCATGTATGAAACCTGGAAAAATTTCAAATGTAAAATAAACTTTGATGAGGACTTGGGAGAAATTGTGACTATACATGCAAAAAGATTTATAAAATTACAGAAATAGTTGTCTTTGGGAACCAATATGATCCAGTACACACTGTATCAGAATTTCAGTGAAACTCAAATTTTTTCATATGAATCATGGAGAGTTGTTCAGTCTCAATCAGGAGAACAGGCAGGAGCTCCCTGCACTGGGGGGCTAGACCCCAGAGACACACAGGAGTTTGTTTCTTCCTGGACAGAGCTCACCTCACATTTACTATGGTGCTTTTCAGGAGAAGCATTCGTTTCTTGCATTTATTTCCCCATCTTCGTGTGTGTACACATTTTCAGAGTGTTTTTGAACCTTGCATAGAAAGTGTTTTAAGCAAGTTACATACTTTTATTGATGTAGTCTAAACTTGCTTCAACCTAGGAAGATCATATTTACTATTTACTACAAAAAATGCAAATGACATTGCATATGCCCTGAATTTGAGCAGTTACAGGTCGATACAAGAGAGAAGCAGAGAGATAAAATTCGGTGGTGATGGCAATGTTTCTCAGGAGAGTCAGAGACATGGATCTTCTCTTTAAGACTTTTGATTGTTTTCTTTCTTGCCTTAGGACTCAGGGATACAACAATAGCAATGACAGTTATTGGGAAAATTTATTAATATCAGTATTATCTTCTGAGGATTCATGATACTAAACTAACCATAGGAGAAATGGAGATGTAGAACATATAAAATTCCATAACCAATCTGGAAAGACAGCTTAAATGTATTATTGGGTAATTCGTCATGATGTCGAAGATAATGTCTTCCATGAATGCATTATCCATGTGGTCATAAATACCTGATGAGGCCTACCTAGGTATGGCCTAC
>CABHPH010143886.1:0-44851 GCA_902168325.1 Peromyscus nudipes | reverse complement strand
CCAGCACTCAGGAGGCAGAGCCAGGCAGATGTTTGAGGCCAGCCTGGTCTACAGAGCAAGATCTAGGACAGGTACGAAAACTACACAGAGAAACGCTGTCTCAAAAAACCAAAAAAAAACGTACTTTTATTAATTTTGGAAATTTTAATATGTCATATTTTGATCATATTCGCCTCCCACTCTTTCCCGCTAATCCTTCCGAAACCTTCCCCAACATTGCTTCTGCTTCAAAGTCATGTCCAATCTTTTTAAAGATAGTCTATTGAGTCCAGTTTTTGTTCTGGGTGAAGCCATGCCACTGTATCATGGTCAACCTACAAGAGGTCACATCCCTAAAAATCAAAACAAAACAACAACAATAAAAAAAACCCCACATTCCCCCCAAACAAAAACAAACAATCAAAAGCAATAAATGAACTATCCTTCCCCTAGAAGTGATCAACTGTCCATATGGTGGTGATTTATGTACCATTGCCCTTCCATGCTAGAATTTTGACTGGCTTGACACTTTTATAGGTTCTGTGCAGTCAGCTATAGCATCTGTGAGTTTGTGAGTACAGCAGTCCTGTCCTATCCTGATGACACCGTTCCATCCTGGACCTCCTTAACCTCTGGCTCACTCATTCTTTTAGCCCTCTCTTCCATAATGGTCCACAAGCCCTGAAAGTGTAATATAGATGTCCAGTTTGTGGCTGAGCACTCCACTGACACTTGTTCTCTGCCCTTTGATCAGTTGTGAACTTGTATGTCAACCACTGTCCACTACACAAAAGAACTTCTTTGAGAAGGTATGAGTGCTGCACTAATCTCTGGGTAGAGAGGTAGAACTTCAGAGAACAGTTGGGTACTGTTTACATTTAGCAGAATTATAGTAGTTTGATTTCTCCTGGAGCCTGTCAGCTTCCCAATCATGGGTTCTTGACCAGATTTAGAGTACTAGCTATACTTATGTTTCCTCTTGTGGAGGGGACCTTAAATCCAATCAGAAAGTGGTTAGCTATCCCCATAACACTTATGTAGCTGAAGTTTTCCTGTGTCCCAGCCTTCCAGCAGTTGGGACAAATCTCTCCCACTAATGTCCCCCAAGTAAACACACAGAGACTTATATTACTTATACACTGTAAGGTCGTGGCAGGCTTCATGCTATTTGCTTTTATATCTTAAATTAACCCATTTCTATAAATCTATAATTTGCCACATGGCTCATGGCTTACTGGTATCTTACATCATGCTTCTCCTCATGGTGGCTTCAGTGTCTCCTGACTCAGCCTTCTTCCACCCAGCATTCTCCTCTCTCCTTGTCCCGCGTACATAATCCTTCCTGTCTGGCTACTGGCCAATCAGCGTTTTATTTATCAATCAATCATAGCAATATATATTCATAGCATACAGGACACCCCACGGCACATTTATGCCACTATTTCTTCTTTGAACATACCTTGTTATGCTGGTCATTATTGTAGTTCACTGGTTTCACAGCTGGATAAGACTGTTGATAACTAGCCCCTCCACCCCCCCCCCCCCCCCCCCACACAGACACACTGAAGCAGCTAACAGTACTTTCCATTACTGGAAAATCTAGCCAGCTTAGAGGAAGATTCCTGGTCAGTATCAACCCTATTTCTCCATGTTCTGTAATCAATATATATGACATCTTCGGCAAGTAGGATCTAACCCTCAAATTCTGGTGAGAAGACAAAAGAAAAGGCAATAAGCTGAATTATTTTGGGGGTCCTTGGGATACCTCTAACCAACAGCTCAAGAGGATGTATTCCACACCAGGCACTGTGTTTTATTTGGCAATCTGTTGCTTTTGGATAATTGTTTTGGAAGAACACATTATGCTTTCTTCACTTTTTAATAATTTTCATATACTTTAAAAATATTATACATATAATAAACACAAATACAGTCTCTATTGCAATGAGTATAATATATTATTCCTTTATCACCAGCAACCAGGGTATGTGGTAGTGTAAATAATCCTTTAAGAGCAGACAGCCTAACTTAAATTCCATGTGTTTTATGAATGCTTCCTGTGTGGCTTTTGCAAGATATGTCAATATAAATTCTCTTCCCCATCCTGATTTTATTTCATATGGCTTCACTACTGTATAGGCTCACATGTAACATCAAGATATCATCTCTGACAGCATGCTTACCCACACTGATTACATGTATTGCCCTTATGCAGAAAATGGATCCCCTAGAGAAGTGAGATTAAGACATTTTTTCTGAAGATTTTGACATAACAGAAGTGCTTATTGAGTCCCCCCTATATGAGATCTCCAATAAATGACAAGGTTTATTTCCCAACTCATTTTTTCCCCCATAAATGCCCAGAGTATAGAATTTCTTCCCATGAGAACTCTTCTACCAGCCTTTTGACAAAGTAATTTTTCAGGCTTTTACTTGAAGGGTATTTTACTAATATTTTGATCAAATGCTGTACTAAATGCTTATTTAAAATCTACTTTCTTCCACAATGTTTAATTATTTTCTTTACTTTCCTGAAAATATCAGACTATATTTTTCAGAATTAGAGGTGATATATTATTAGTTAATTTACTGAAATTTTATATAATTTCTTCTTAATCTATCACTTTATGTCTTACATTAACATCATTTAATCTCATAAGAACATGTTTTTTCTTCTCAAACTATCTTTTTATGTCTTACATTAACATCTTTTTTTTGTTGGTGTTGTTTTGTTTTTTTTTTTTCGACCCGGGGCTTTTTCTTGTGGCTTTGCACCTTTCCTAGAACTCGCTTTGTAGACCAGGTTGGCCTCGAACTCACAGAGATCTGCCTAGCACATTAGCATCATTTAATCTCATAAGAGCATGTTTTTTATAGACCTAGTTGTAGGCTCAAGTTTCTCTTCTGCCTGCCTGTTCCCCAATACCCAGCAGCCGCTTCCCAAATAATTAACTCAGAGGCTTAATATTATTTATAAATGCTCAGCTGGTAACTCAGGCTTACTACTAACTAACTCTTACACTTAAATTAACCCATAATTCTTATCTATATTTAGGTACCGTTTCTCAGTGCAGCATTCTCATCTTGCTTCCTCTGCATCTAGCTGGCAACTCCTGACTCGGCCCTCCCTTTTCCCAGAATTTCCCTAGTCTGGTTGCCCCGCCTATACTTCCTGACTGGCTACTGGCCAATCAGTGTTTTACTAAACCAATTTGAGTGACAAATCTTTACAGCGTACAAAAGCATTATTCCCACAGCATTTTTTTCATTTTTGTTCAATTAAAAAGGAAGATTTTAACCATAATATAGTGATTATTTTTGTTGTCTTGGAATAGGAACTGCAGGGTCAATAGTCTAAGAAACGTCAATTGGGACAATCAGTAAGATTTCGGATTTAAGCATCCATCGCAACCATCAGAATCACTCAGTCAATTTAAGTTAAATTTCAAGACTAATTCCCAAGTGTCTGGGCCAGGCTAAAACTTGCCCATCTGCCAAGACTTAATGTAATGTGTACGGTAATGGTTGGGGACCACACCTTTAGAAACAATATCAGCAATGGTCCACAGGAAGAGACAATCTAGGAGCATTCATTCATACATTCATTCAGTAAAACATTTATTCTGGAGTGGAAGTGCTATTCAGTGAGGAGCCCACACTGTGCATTCATAAAATTCTGATTTTGATCCTAAACACAGCAAAAAGTAAATAACAATTATATATAAATACATATTGTATGCTTATAATACCTGAATCCTAAGTTTATACTCTGTCATTTATATCTATTTAGTATATTTAGAAGGAAATGTGGAAGTGACTTAAGTCTAAGATGAATTAACATTTCAATAAATTCTGTAATTATGTTAATAAGCCAACATCCAATTTAATATATATATATCCCTCATAAAGTATAAGCATAGGCAGTGTTACAATTCATCACATAGTATTAGGCTTTTAACAAAAACAGCCTAAAAATTTTTTTTACAAAAAAAACTTAACGAGATAAGATTGTTATTAGATAAGCATAAATACATTTCTACTTTGCCATGTTCTCCTTTGCATAGTGTATGGATGGATACATTTTGCTAATGGAATTATTGTAATAAAATATGATAATAATTAGTTTAACGTTTGCATTACTTGTGGGTATTCTGATAGCCAGGTTTTCTTTGCATCCCTTTCATTGTATTTCACCTGTGCTGTTGTTAGAGCTCAATGGAGGGGGGAAAATGTTGAATCTGAAAATAAGAAATCTATAAATAATATAATAAACCTAATTAATTTTTACTTATTTTTGTTGCATTGATTTCTATATGCTTTTCTATTATTTATAAGATATGGTAAAGTTAAATGGAATAATATTTGTCAAGAAAATAGCTTCAGGCACACAGCTGTAATCCCAGCAGTTATGAAGCTGAGGCAGATGGATTTTGAGTTCCAGGAAGCTCCGGGCTATGCAGTGATATTTTATTTTATGTGTATGGGTGCTTTGCATGTATGTCTATGCATCACATGTGTGCCTGGTACCCACTGAAGCCAAAAGAGGATATTGGATTCCTTGGAACTGGAGTTACAAGCATTTGTGCCAGGAATTGAATCCAGGGCCTCTGAAAGTGTGTTCTTAACTGTTGGGCCATCTCTCCACTTTCTACATAGTGAGATTTAAAGCAGCCTGGGATAGGCACCAAAATAATAGACATTAAAAATGGGGGGAGGGAGGAAGAGAAAAGAAGGGAAAAATGAAAAAGGACTCATCTAGAACCCTCATTATTAACAGCCTTGTATTTATGTACACATTTGTGTTTACATCTATGTTTTCTCGCAGAACCATGTTACTTGAAGGTTATAGTCTATGAGCATATTTCTCATAATCTTGAGGCCTTAGTAATTTCACAATTTGAGTTGTTATTTGTTGTAATCTCTCACTTTGAATAATCTTTATAGCTATTATAATGGTTCCATAAATTTTGCCTATGTGTGTGTATTTTCTTATGGTTAAATATACACATACATGTGGAAGTGCATGTATATGCATGTGGACACCAGAAGACAATTCAGGTGTTGTTCTTCAGATACCATTCCCCTCCTTTATTGCAACAGGTTTCTGACTGGACTTGAACTCACCAAGTAGGATAGAGCATCTGGCCATCGAGCCCCAAGTATCACCCAGTCTCTACCTTCTCAGTGCTAGAATGGTAAGCGTGAATCATCACACCTGACACTTAGAATTTTTCATGAGTTCTGGGCATCAAACTTGGATTCTCATGCTTGGAAGGCCAAGACTTACTTTCTAACCAACATCAATTTTATGTAAACAAAATTGTACATCACTTCATTTTAAGCAGATAACTCCTTCTACTTTTTCAATAGAGAAAAAATTATCAATAATATTTTTATGAAGTATTCCTGGTAAAGGTTTTCTATGGGCCACGTTATGAACATTCTAATGAATTTTTATGAGTCTTATTATTTTATAATATAAAAAGAGATGCATAAAGGCAATTTTTAAAGTTTATCATCATGTGACCTTTAAGATTTTTATCTGATATTAAAATTGCTTTTTTTCTTCCCCATTTTTATTAGTTCTGTTAGAATTTTGTACAGTGTGTTTGATCTCAATCTCTCCCTTCCTCCAGCTCTCCTGGAAGCATTCTCTCTATCCACTCCAATGTGTGCCATTTTTAACCCATCAAGTTCTAAAACTGCTTTGAAAATTTTAATTAATACATATTTTATTAACAGTGAATTTAATCATTTTGCTATGTGGATTTAGAATTTTTCTTCATATTCTTAGATATACAGGTCATCTACATAATAATATTTTATTTTTATTTTTAATAGATAAGATTGCTTTACATAACTGTGGACCCTAAACATAAAGTACATGCTCCTTACTACATGAGCTAAACACCAAACAGAAGGCAAACATTTGACTAATGAAAAAATGACACTTGATTTCTAATAAAACTGATTTTTTTCCTCAAACATTTTAGAACAAAAAATCAAAACCACCATAATTTAGCACTAAAAAATATTTTACCTTTGTAGTAATAAAATATATTTATAAGGAGTTTTTATAAGGTAAGAATGTATTTAAAATAGAATTGCTATAAAATATTTTGTTGCTTTTTAATGTGATGACCAAAATAAAGTTGGAATGCTTGAAAAAGCAAATGCTTTTTGGTTGTGTTAGGTAGGCTTTTAGGAAGTAATTAAGGTGGAAAATTAACCTCACAGTTACCCTTAGCCCTTATTAACCTTGAGGTTAATTCTTAAAGGTTAAAGTCATCAGGATAAAATCCTAATCCAACAGGCTTCTAAGATGAAGAGATGTCTTACTCCATCAGCCATTCACCATGAAACACCAGGTGAGCACACAAGGAGAGGCAGCTGGGAAAATGGTCCGCATGAGAGCCCAGCAGTGTATGCAGCCAGCATGAGCTCACATTTGCAGCCTTCAGACTTGGGAGAAAATACACTTCCGTTGTTTGAGCTTATCAGGCTTTGGTACTGTGTTATGTCAGCAAGCAGACTAAGATTTAAAACTGGTTCCAGTAACTACTGGAGTTTCTTTCTTTCTTTTTTCTTTTGAACTAGCATGTATGTGGATCCACACATGCCATGGTGCATACTCACAGTTCAGAGGCCAACTTTGATGACTCTGCTCTCTCTGTCTACCATAGATATCTGACAATACTCAGGTGGTCAAGCTTGGCAACAAATGCCATCATCCACTGTGCTGTTATGAAGGCTCAACTACTGGAATTTTTAAATTGCAATTAATTTTTTGCCAATTTCATACATATATGTGTTATGTTCTGGTCACACTCATTCCTTCTTCTCTTAGACTCCTCCCACCCTAACTACCCCTAAATATCCAATCCTCATCTCACTTTTTCCTTGTCTTTTTGTTTTCTTTGTAGGTTTAGCCAGGGCTTTGAGCTTGACTGTGGATGTGACATCATCTACTGGTACTCTGGCACTCAACAGGTGCTGCATCACTGAAGGAAATGATTCCTTTCCCCAAGAAGCTCTGGACAGCCAACAGCTTTTTTGGGTGAAGCTGGACCCATCTGCCCTTCCCCATATAAAACTGAATGTTTAACAACCAGGTCCCCTCTAGGCCTTATGAAGGTAACCACAGTTGCTGTGAGTTAATGAATGACGTGGTCGTGCTATGCTCATACAACACAGCATTTCAGTGCATGTCTCCCATTCTTCCAGTTCTTACACCCTTCCTACCCCTTCGTTAATAGTCCTTGAGCCTTAGAAAGGGTGATATGGATCTCCCAATTAAGACTGCCTGTAATCAAGGTAATCTCTAACAGACATCATAACTTATTTCAACAACTACATAGCAATTACGTGGTTATTGGTGCCCAGTGTATTTCAAAGGGATTCAGAGTGGGCTTTCTGAAAGAAGAAATAGCAACGCAGCGGATTCTGAGTTTTCTTATGTGGGAAATGGGTGGCATATACGTGAATCAGGGTGACCTTTCTCCCTTCTCAAATCTTCATAAACTGAATCTCCCTTTTAAAAATGTTTTTCCCTAAGATTCTTTAGAAAAGTCCATTAGAGGGATCAGAGCTATAGTTCAAATGGTATAGTGAAGCTGGGGACTTTTGAGGATGCAGACTCCTTATCAACGTGCCCATGAGAAACAGGAAAGTGTCAAGTTTTCTTAATCTCCGATACAGTTGGAAGAAGCTATTAGGACACGAGGATTTTGAACCACAAAGCTGGTACCCTGATTATCAGTAGAGAGAGGTCCCAAGACTGGAGTTTCCTCATTTCCATAATGCCTAACTCCTTTCCTAACTAGGAGACGGCTGCCAAAATACAGTAGTTTTTGTTTTTGTTTTTTTCTCGATTACAGCACACAATTCCTTTTCCACCTGCTGCATCATCCCAACTAGTCACTGTGAGGACACAGACGAACGACAACTTCCTTTTGACTCAGGAAATGTGCCCTCCCTAGAAACACAATCTGCTCACACCCTAGTCCTGACATCTCAGCCTCTATAACTGTGACGAATAAATGTGTGTTCTTTAGAAGCCATTAACTCTTATTTTGTTATAGTTCTCACTCTTATAATATATTCTAAACACTATTAGATCATTCAGAGCAAAAAACAGAGTTTTCCTCCTTTTCGTTCTCTTACATAATTGTTTCATTGAAAGAGTTATGCTTTAAATGGGCTTCCTACTTCTCAAAGTTACTTTCCCACAGAATATCTTACCTGTCACTCACGATGAAAATTAAAGGATCAAACAATTAGCAGTCTTGTTTTACAAATTTGAATGCATGATAAAAAGAAGTAAACATCAACTTAAATTTAACCAGGACTTGTTTTATCCCCAATGCCTATCTCTCCAGTCCTTACTCTCAACTAATTACAATGGTCTAGCTAATCAAGGCTATAGTGCAACATAGCTACTTTCCTCCTTGTCTTTCACAGCTAGTAACCCTGTTTGTTGTATTGTCTCTGTTCCTAGGATGCCTGTTGGTCGCTGTTCTTTTGATCCTCTGGTCGTAGGAATGATTGTATATGTGACTGTCATACTGAGGTGAGATGAAGATAAGAAAAAAAAATCTCTCAAAATTGAAAAGCTAAAAGAAAATGTAATTTGTTACTGTTTGAATAACTTAATATGTCTGTGATTCCTACCTGAATTCTTAAGCAGCAAGAAAAGACAGAAATGGGAGTTAGCCAAAGATAAAAATGTCACCTTTATCGAGTCTCTTAATCAGGTCAACATTTCATTTGTTCATTAATAAAACGTAGGAGCCTTATCTTGATGAGTTTATGTGTGGCATTTAGGAAAACTCTCTTCCTTCATATAACTGAATCTTTCAGATTTTAGATTTTTTTGCTCAAGCCATAAGCTATTCTACTCTGTGTTAGTTAAGATCTGATGCTAAAATTAATTACCAGACTATGCTGGCTGGTTTTATGTCAACTTGACACAAGCTAGAATTATTTGGGAAGAGGGAACCTCAATTAAGAAAATACCCACACCAGAGTGGCCTGTGGTATTGTTAGTTTGTTAGTTAGTGATTGTTGTTTGAGGGTTTTGCTCTGTGGGTGGTGCCACACTTAGGCTGTTTTTTCTGGATGGTATCAAGAAACAAACCTAGCCATCTAGGAGTGAGTAATCCAGTAAGCAGTGTTCTTCCATGGCTTTGGTTTCAGTTCCTGCTTTCAAGTTTCTGCAATGAGTTTCTCATTGACTTTCTTCTATGATACACTGTGATGTGGAAGTGAAAGCAAATTAAACCCTTTCCTCCTTTAATTGCCTCTGGGAATGATGTTTCATCACAGCATGAGAAATCCTAACTAAGACACTAACCTCAAACAGTGTCTACCAGGTAATTTTCCTGTGGGGAAGTGTCTTTTCCCAGACTTGATGGCACAGCACACACTCTGGCTTCACTAAAGCACACTGCCTTTCTCTCCTGTCTGCTTTGGGAATAATATAAAGTAATTCCCACTAGGATAATTTCAGTTCTGTATTATTTCATTTTAATATCATTAACACTGCTCATATAATCTCTGTCTCACAGACTTCTACAAAGTCAAGATGCTACTTTTATGGGTCAAGATCAAGTCAGAGCATTAAAGAGTCCAAGGGCATCATCATCATGGACCACTCACTTAGGTCTCATTCTGCCAAGGTCTTTGCAAAGCTGTTTGCTAAAGATCAAGGGGTCTTTATTTTGTACAAGGTAAGTGAATAAAAATAGCCTTATGTATATCAATGAAGCCACTTGCCTGTGAACAATACTTCCATAATCCATAATGATCTGCCAAGGACAAAATTCTACTTAGGTAAAACCAAAGCCTTAATAATAAAGCTACCAGCCAAATTCTTTCCTTCTGATATTTTTGTTCTTTAAACTTCTATTTAATTTTTTTTCAAGGTTCTCAGTCCATGTGTCACATATTAGATTTTGGCAGAGCTTAATGAGTAACAATTTTCTTTTCAGTATTAATTCAAAAATAAGTGAAATTCAGGAGACAGAGAAAAGAAGAGTCAAACTATCCACTTTTTTGATATTGAGGTAACAGAGACCATGGCTCCCAATATCCAGGTAAGTGAACTTGCTGATACTCTCTTCCTGAACTGAGCAGATAGATCTACCTTGTCACATAGAAGCAGAAAATATGACTGCTAGGCTACGAGCAAATGCCATTATGATAGCAAACAGTGATTCTTAAATGAGGAACTGGGAATTCTAATAATCTGAGAAACTAATGTTCATTAATTGCATGCTAGCATCAAAGAAGTAGATGTTCTTAGAAATGTGCAGCTGGCATGATTTTTTTCCCTCAGTTCTCTTATTTTGATGGTGATGATGATAATTTGAATATGCTAATTTCTTAGGATAGTAAATAGGATATTCACTATTGAAACACTGTTTCATAAGAAACAGCCTTGACACTCATTTGGGCCAGTGCATCTAATCATGTGGTAGTAGGGAGTGGGGGCCACGTTCAGAGTGAGGGGAGGGAGATTTCTTTCCAGACCACTTGCCTCTATAGAGGTTTGGATAATTACCTCTGTGCTCTCCAGTAGACAATTTTTTCTTAAGTGAATTAAAGGGCTGAATATTTCCAGATCAAAGTGCTGTATTGCTTGGGCCTTAAAAAGACTTGAAAACCATTAGTTTTGAGAGAGTTTAATAACTGCTATAGTATGAACATGAAATGTCTTCCACATGGTCATCAGTTTGAACACTTGGTCACCAGCAGGTAGTGCTGTTGGGGAAGGTGATGAAGCTTCTTAGTGGTATATACTTTATGGAGGGTGCATGTTTCTGGGGTTGGGATTTGAGGTTTTATGACCTGCTCTCATTTGCTGTTCTCTTGAGTGTGGATGTCACAAGAATACCCAACTTCCTGCTTCATGTCATTACATTTTGCTACTATTGTTCCCCAGCTACCTGAGATCTATTGCTATGTGCATCTTTCATATTTCCTCTCTTTTCCAAACCACAAGAAAAGAAAACCCTTAACTTATTAGACCAGAAGACATCATACAAGCTTCCAAAGGAGAGAGGGAAGCAATCAACTGTCCTACCCAGCTATGATACCTGTGAACCGCAATAACAACCAGCATGGTAGGATAACCCTACAGGTGAACTAGTGGCACACAGGCCTTGGCTATAATGAACAGCTCTCTACATGGACTTAAAACTTCTCCACAGGAAGGAAATTGTGCCTGGTCCAGGAAACGAAGCCAACTACCTATTGAAGTCATAGATTTTGGAGAAGAACCTGCAACAATCACTTTACTAAGTGAACATAATCCCTAACTACACTCACTCTTAACTATTTGTCCTTTACCCACAGAGAAGTATAATCCTCACCCCATTCAAGGAAACTTGTCTTTGCAACAGAAAAAAAGCCATTACCCAAACCCACAACCAATTAAAATGCAGAGTTGTAGAGCCCCATCTCAATAAATACATCTACAAAACAACTCCCGCATGCACCTAAGGCTCAGGAAAATTGCAGAAGCTGTGGTCAGTGGATTTTTAAGAGCCAGAGAATCAGGGAGTTTGTTGTAAGACTGTGTCAGAAAATACTGAGAATGGGAAAAATAGTCTTCCCCAGAGAAAAATATATCAATATGTTATTCAAAACCAAGTGGCTTTATATAGAGCATACATACAAGTAACATTATACCGACTGAGCAGGTTACATTGAAGAATATATATGTATATCCGTATATGCATGTAACAACAATTAAGGAAAAGAGACCATGAATTTGAAAGAGATCAAAGAAGAGTGTACGGGAGGTTTTGGAAGGAGGAAAGGTAATGGGAAATGATGTAATTATATTATTATCTAAAAAAAAGTAAACAAAAACATGCCTGACATGTAAACCAAACCACAGAGCAAGACTTTCAAGAGAGTCATTCTTTCAAAAATTGGAGTTACAAAATAATTTTCTACCTCTTCCTGGCTTCTGACCAAGTGGGATTTCCTTATTTTTCTGTTCTGTGATAGCAAACAGCCTTCCATCAGTTCTCCTTCCAGCAGCAGCAGAGCCATGTTCTAATCATTAAACTCATCCTCTCCCGTCTCAGTTTATAGAGTGAGAGTGGCTCTGCCCCACCTCTGGGTGCAGGGATGCATGAGACTCAGGTATGGTCAATTTTTATCTCAGGCAGTCACTGAGTTTTTGCTTTGAGAATAGGCATAGAACCTTTGTTGTGCTCATAAACTTTGCTGTTAGCTACAGGGAAGGTGACAGGGAGAAAGAAATAGAACATAACATCGAGCTTTGCCTTGATATCAAAATCATATCAAAAGAGCCTCTGCATAGAATTATGCTTGGAGATTAGGCCCTAGATTTCTTACATTTAATAAATTATCTTCAGTTATGTTTCTGTTGCTTTTAGTAGTAAAAGCCTTTAAAAAAAACAGAAGGACACTTACTCTGTGGAGTGTCTTGGGTTTGAGAACTCTGTTTCCCAGTGGTTGAAGAATGATCCTACTCTTATCCACTATATTTAGCATACATTATTTTGTGTGGTATACAAATCCTCTACTGTGTGGTTTGTACCTGTGAGGATGATGTAGACATATTATTTGCATTTGAATTATGACTACAGCATAATAACTGCTTGCAAGAGAAAACTACCCCTGTAAAGTAGTGGATTCTCCACTAATTGGAAAGAACTTTACTTGTTGAAAGATTGGGTTAAGTGGAGTCTTCTATATGTCTGAAGAAAGTTCAGTGAGCATAGCATGTTACACAGACTGCTTAATAACTAAGTATAAGTACATTTGATTGTGGAGTTCAGATTATCAGAAACCAGGACATCAGGCACTGGGATTTAGAATTAAACCATCTGAGTTTAAACCTGCCTCACTCTGCTCTCCCTATCCTACTTCTGTGCCTTTGTTCAAGTTGCTTGCCACCTGTGATTCAGCTTCTCCTCAGTAAAAGGGGCTAGTTATTGTCAACATCTCATAGGGTGGTTATAAAGTTTAATTAATGCGTATAGGGAACTTAACAATTTTGCCTAGTAAGCAGTAAACACTCAATAAACATGAGCTTCTACTATGATTATTACTTTCCTGCTGCAGCTGCTGCTTCCAGCATATAATCTAATTATTCCAGGTTTCCTTTTCCTCAAATTGCCTCTTGCTGGTGTCATTAACTGCAGTAATGAGTCACATACCATCAAACCCAGGTTTGCGTCAAATGTTCCAGTTATTAATAGAGGACGGTAGTTATGAATGGGGTGGGGAGGCTGGGGTTGTGGCTGAGCTGCCAAATTCTAGTCAAAAATTTCGAGGTGGCAGATTCATCCCTAAATGTCAGAGCAGGTGTGAGAATTGGTCTTAAGTTGATCTGCTGTGTGATTTTTATATGGTTATCTTACAGCTTTTAAGGTTGAAACGGTTCAGGCAAGGAACACCACTGTAAATGTCAGTTTGCCATAAATTTGATGTTGGTTTCTTATCTTTATTTAGATCATCAATAGAGGGGTGTTAGAATTCTAAAGCAATAAGGTATGCAGAGGATTTGTAGTGCATGAGCCTGAACATGTCAGATTGACTCAGTTTTAAGTCATTTGGACACGTCCTTCTAAATGAGGCTGCTGATCACAGGCTGCCGATCCCATAGCCCAGTGTGCTCCCTCCATCTGCCAAGAGTTTGAGCCTTTGATGGGTTCTGTGCCCTTTCTTCAGCTGATTGCTCTGCTCCATTACTGCTGACTTTAAAATATTCAAACCACTAATGTAATATGCAGCACCTGCAGACACGGTGAAATATTAGTGGGGTGGTAATGAAAATTGACTGCAAGTGTAATGACAACAGGTGAAATTATTCATCGCCTGCTCATGTAGCAAACTTAAGATATGAACTCAAGGAGCATAAATGGAGCAAGTTCATGACAAATACAAAAATATCCCAAACTGCTGTAGCAATAAAAGTAAATATAATAAATCTTTCCTGCAAATATAATAAGGTCCCTAACTGCAAATGTAATAAAAGCTATCAACAGCTGCAATGTGTTTGGAACATATTATATAGCTTTACAAAGAATTATACCCCCTGCTGGTATGGCCTCAACAATGTCATGCTTTGTCTTTTTCTAGTGAGTACAAACCTAGCCGTCTACATGTTACCCAGTATAGATTAAGAATGACAGAGCGTTAATACAAGCAGGTTTGGATTGAAAATGAAATGCTCAATCCAGATGTGCTCTTTGGCCATTCTGCGAGCAGAGCCAAAGGCTGTGGCTTTCCCACCAGGGGCTGAAATGCTGCCAGGAAATCTCTGCAGGGAGGTGAGGAATTGATAAATAGCTGGGTAACCTTTCTGTTGCCTCAATGTGGTATCGGAACTTGACCAGAGAGCAGCACGCAGGACAAGGCAGTGAGAGTATGAGGGCCGGAAGGAGAAGGGGGAGTAGGAGATGGTGTTTGCTAACCATCACATGCTCATCAGGTATTGCGCTGCACATTTTGATCTTTCCCTCCTTTTTTATTTCATTCTCACACAATTAAGCAAATACAAGTATATCTCTACTAGTTTACAGCTACTAATTACATTCCAGGGAGAAAGGACTCAATAAAAAGTTATCATTTCCAAACTTTTGAGACCCTTTAAGACCTGTGGATGAGTAATACAGAGATGAGGTAATTCTAAATCAATGAAATTAAATCCATCACCAAAGAGAAGAAAAGAGTCCCAGATAAAGTGCCTAGGGCTTTAAGAGATGGAAGGAAAACCTCAGATCGCTCTTCTTATGTTTCCCTCCAATAGTCAGCTTAGCTGCTTTTTATTTCTGCTACTTACTGACTATAACACTAAGAACCGCATAGAAATAGGCTACCAACAATAGCAATAAAACATAAGACTCTGTGTCCCAAACCTCACAATTTTACAAACCTGATGCGTGCTTATGAAATAAAACTATATTTTCTTCTAAATTGTTTTATTATAGCTCTCTCAAATACTACAATAAAAACACAGCCCGCTGCAGCCATTGAAGGTACTTGGTTCTCAGAGATTGGTTAAAATTGACGAGTGTTAATACCTACTTGCATGCTATCAGGTGTTTTTTCTTCATCATGTAAATTTAGATGTACATTGGAATATCTTGGCAAATCATTTATAATTGTTATTTTGCATCTTGTCTTTATTATAAATACAATTTTAATGTCACTTTAAGTCAACAAATATAATGATAGCTTGTAAGCTTAAATACTACCTAACACTACATGAACAAACTTTCCTCAGTGAGCTAACATTCAGGCTATTTTTCATTCTGGATCATTCTTTATTGTCACTGGAAGGAGAAAAGAAAGCAACTGTCCCCACTCCCCATATCTTGGACTGCTATAATATGACATCATTTTTTAAAAAATGATTTTTGTTTATTGAAATTAGATTATTTTCTCAAATAATATGTCTTGATTCCATTTTCCCCCCCTTCTATTCCTCTGATTCCACTCCATCTCCCCTCCTCTCTGGATCCACTCGATAAGGAATCATGTAAAGAGGATACTTATCACTTGAGACTGAGCCACTCTGGGAATATAGAAACAGGCAGCAATCATAAATCAGGATGCTTGTGGATATCCTGTTACCATGTGTGAGTGGTTCATAGTCGGGGCAACACTCATGGAGATGGGGAGGCTCAGGCATGGATCTGTTGAGAAATGTAAGCAAATGAGAGGTTGCATTTGAGAGAGGAGTATGGTTGAAGACATCACCCACTACGCGGATGGAATGGGTCCCATTGAGGTGTATCATTGTGGAGACTAAGGCTCTGAATCCATGGCCAACTGGTTACTCACTCTCTGAGATGCCTCACTCCTGTGTTTGCTGCTGGCTGGGACTGAGAGGTTTGAGTTCAGGTTCAGAAGATTGCTCTGTCTCCACATTCTCCTTCTTTTTGCTGGCTGTTTTGTATTGTTCAGGATATCAAATTTAAAGAGTAGGAGGTAGAGTTTCCAGTTCTTCCTTTCCAGAGTACATCAGGCTTGCTTCATAACTCTCCAGCCCAAGTAGGAAGCATTCCTCAGAATCATAGTGGACCTCAGATGCTACTCACCACCTTACTCCAGAACAGGGGGATTCTAATATTAGAGGACCAGGTAATAAGCATCTTAATTATTTTCTTCTTTGCTTTAAAAATATTTTTTTCTACTGGATTGTAGCATGATTTTTAAATGATTTTATGGGTTTAACTTATATTTTTCTTGCCATATCTTATGTGCACATATATTTATTTTGTTTAATTTTACCATGTTTATTTTTCTCCTCTTCACATTAATTTGCTTCTTTCTTTTTAGATTCTTTTTGTTTATTTTTCTTCTTTTAAAACTTATTTTATTATTATTTGTTATATATTCAAATTAACAATTCTGTATTATTTCCTCCACTTTCTTGTGTGTGTGTGTGTGTGTGTGTGTGTATGCATGTGTTTATGTGTGGGGATACATGTATGTGCATGCATATTTGTGCATTTGTGTGTATGTGAACCTGTGCACGCGTGCAAGCATGTGAGCATGTGTAGGTGGTTGATTGATGCCAGATGTCTTTCTCAACCTCTATCTTATTTTTTTGAGATAAGATCTCTCACTAATAAGTGTAGCTCACTGTTAGTCTAGCTTGCCAGCTAGACTAACGTAGGTCCACTATGATTCTGAGGAATGCTTCCTACTTGGGCTGGAGAGTTATGAAGCAAGCCTGATGTAATTCTCTGGTTCTGCCTCCCCAGTACTGGGAATTCAGGGATAGATGTAGACATTGCATCCAACATTTTCATGAGTGTTACAGATCTGAACACACAGCAAATATTTTACTCACTGAGCCATCTTCCATCGCTTATTGCTGACACTTTCTTTACTACGGTGATTGTTAGTGTCATAATCATTAATTGACTTTTATTGTTACATTATCTTGTTTATAATGTTAGCATGTTTTTTCCCTATGCTTTGAATGAGAATTGGGATTGAACCCTCAAGAGAATTACTGAACAGCAAATGAAAATCGTGACAACAGCAAACCTCTTAGAAGGCGAAAACTAATACGTTAATTACAAAAATTTTATCTAAATGCCAACAATAATAACATTCCAAATTAAAGCAGCCCAAACAGATACATCTACTAAACTACTCTAGTAACTAATGCTCAGGAATCACAGGAGAAAAGAGGACAAGAAGATTGTCAGAGACAGAGGAACAGAAGGATTTCTATGAAATTTCATCTCTTAAAAATGTCAGAGGAGCTACGGCATGGCTGCCTTAACAAGACCTGAACAGTAGACATGACAATATGAGCAAGGGGGTCAGCCCATGGGGCCTCATTCTTAGACAAGGAGCCACAGGTAATTGAAGAAGGCTGGGAGCTGGAGAAATAGTCTTCACCAGGAAAGAGCTCCCAACTGGCTATCTAGTACCAAGTCCAAGTGGCCAACCCTGAAGTCATATGCATATAGGTAACTTTATGTGGACAGAATATATATATATATATACACAAACTGAATATATATTATACACATATACAGAAAGGCCATGAATTTGAAAGGCAGAGAAAGGGGATGTATGGGAAGGTTTTTGGAGGAGGAAATTGAAAAGAGGAAATGAAGTAATTATATTTTAATTTGAAAAAATATTTTAAAAGGTGAAGGCTGGATAAATTCATTTAAATGTAAGAACAAAATCTTTAATGTCAAATAAATAATTCACCTTACCAGTAAATGTGTAGAGACTGCAAATGAAAGGATCAAAACCATCTTCTAAACGTAGAGAATCTGAGTGGGGTAGATATTAGCAGTAGCCAAGTTATGGAAAGGAATTACCCTATCAATGGATCAATGAATAAAAAAAAGGTGGTTTTTTTGTGTATGTGTATGTACACCCAATTCCATGGGTATAATCAGAAACTATTACAAAATAATTGCATCTTTAGTAAATAGGTACATTATTACAACAATTCACTATAATAGCTATTTATGTATGTGAGCAAGGCACAGTGATATGTATGTAAAAATGATGTAACAGTATCCACTGTTTTGTATACTAGTGAAGAAATTAATAAAAAGCCTAGCAGATTTTAGCAATTGTTCTTTGTAAATACGAAAATAGATCATTTGTCAATAGCCCCTAAAAAATAACCATTCATATAGAATTTATACTTTATTAGGTATTGTAAGTAATCTCATTATTTATAAAATGCAGCAGGTTGTATATAGATGATGTATAAATCCTATACCATTTCATATAAGGGACTGAAGTATCATAGAATATTGATGTTTGTAAGTATATCTGTAATCCATCTCCCATGGATACTGTGGATAAAAGTTCTATGTGTGTACACATATGCATTTAAGTGTTAATCAGAATGAAAATTTATTATTTCATCTGCTGCATATTTTATCCCTGGTGTGAGCTACTGTTGACCTTTGCTTTCCTAATGAAGCTGGGGAAATAATTAGAGAAATGTTTTGTAAATTCTGATACATTTTGAAGACAATTATCAAAGATTTCTCCTTCACAACACTCAGGAATTGCTATATAATTAAACCCCTTTCTTTTTTTTCAATTGCCATTCTGTATGTTCCAACAAAATATGGAAGCCCACATTTGTTAAATGAAAAATGGATTTAATGAATACTCATTATGTGCCAAGCTATTTCTGAATGACACAGGGTGCTTGTGAAAAATGTTCATGATTGACTCTTTAACATTGTATATATTGACTGGAGTGTAATCATGGCTTAATCAACCATTAGAAATGGACCCCAATCACACTAGAAACTTAAGTTATTTTAATAAAAGGAGAACCAATTGAAAAGTACTTGGAAAGATAACTCATGCAGGAAATTTTGAGTACAAAATGGTCTTTGCATGATAATCTCTCTGGATATCATTTCACAGTAGTAAAAGAACTTTTTATTGTTTTCTTTTCAAGGCTTTGTCAAGTTTGCGTATGATATATGTTTACCAAAAGTTGCTTATAGCTTCAGCACCCTGTTCCATGTTCTAAGGCACCATGCATTAGAACTGATTGAAAAACACAGCCTCCACTATGCACCCACACACTGTCTTCCTTTTCTCTTTATTATGTTTTTACTGAGATAGAATTACATTGATGTTCTGGCTCTTACAATCATTCTGCCCCCCACTCCTTTTTTGTCAAGTTGCCTGAGTCACAGATTCTGGACGGTGGTGTAGATATATGTTTTATGGCTGGGCTCCCCACTATCTTCTGATTTTTCATCCACAGGGTATTTGTGCAAACTTTTTATTGATTCTTTGTGGACTTCTCATCATGCATTCTGATCCCACTCCTCTCCCTGTGTCCCCCTTACATTGTTCTTCTGCCCTTGAAGCCTCCCCTCCCCCTAAAAATTTCAAAGTAAAACAAACAAACAAAAAAGAAACCCAAAAAGAAAAAAACAGAAATGAAACAAACAAGCAAACAAACAAAAATAAATTTAAAAAATCTCAGCATGGAAGCTGTAGTGTGGTCCAGTGAGTCACACAGCGTATCCTTTAGTCCATACATCTTCAATTGTAAGTGTTCATTGCAATAAGTCATTGGTCTGGTTCTAGGTTTCTGGCTTCTGCTACACCCTCAATACAGAGCCCTCACTGGGACAATCTGCTTATTTTGCTGTCTTTTTATGTGACATGATGTCTTTTATTTATTGATATTTTCCATTTTAAAGTACAATCCCTAGGTTGTATTCTGTGTTTCTAGCAAGGATATGAGTTTTATTGGGATAGGCTCTTGGCCTTCTTTGTAATTCAATGTAACACAGAAATCCTCAGTAAATAATTACTAAAAGCTTACACATTTGAATGCCTAACTCTTTGTGTTCAAATGTAGACATTGTCTGGGTAAATCTGATGCTTGATTATGCTAATGAACAGAAACAAATAAAGCACACTCTGAAATCTGCAACCGACATCACAGGAATTGATGGGTCATATTTTGCACGGTGCCTTGGGTTAGACTATACTTGCTGAGACTTTAGAGATAATTAAGCAATTTAGAGATAACTCAACATCAGTAGGGATGTTTGTATGTCCCCTTATTAGACTATTGTAAAGGGAATTGTAGCTATCTTTTCATTCCCCTTTATGTGACTTCTGGAATACCTTATGGAAGGCTACCTTCAGAATAGTGACTGTGCACCACACTTCATTGTTCTTATAGTCATTCTTATATGATATGAAAATGAACCCTCATTTTTTGACTTTGTATATTGGAAGGAAGCTAACATAGGATATGGTTCCCTTTGCCTGGTGAGGAAGAAGAGCATATTTCCTAAGAATCTGGGAAGACAGCTTCACCTCTGTCTGAAACCAGTGTGTTTCAGCCACATGCTGTCTCCTTACCTCTTTCTAGACTCTGCTAATTCTATTGTTCTGCTAATCCTATTTGTTCTAGCATGTTTTCCCGTGGGTGTTTTCTTCTTATCCTTTACATATCACTACATCATTTTAATGTATCTGAACAGCTTTCTAACATCCCCATACTGCTGATATGATTTTATTATATATTTTAACATACCACATAATAAAATTAATTCTGCACGACCCCATCGCTTCCAAATAGACAGGTTTATCTGGAAGGTGTGGTCATGTGTTCTTCATTGTATCCCTAATACTTGAAATATACTTTTCCATAGCTTTGGTGATTCTGGAATTAAAAAGATAATTAGAGGCCAGTGGTATAGCTTATAGAGAACTTGCCTAGTATGTATGAAGTCTGGGTTCAGTCCCTAGCAATGCAAATGGATAAATAAATATAAAATTATGTAATAAAAGCAGTTAAACCATTTGTATAGACTAAAAAGAGGAGAACATATTTAAACTGGAGTGTTCTTGGAGATAGGAAGCAAAAGCTTAGAGCAATACCCTGCAGATGCGAGGGACAACATCTGCTGATCCTTTCAATACCACTGGAGTTAAACAGGGGGAGTCAAGTTTAATGGACGACTCTCTGGTCTGGGGAGACAGCCAAGTACAGTGATACCTTTGCAAGAGATGGGGAACCCAGATGGAGTGGCGTATTGCAGGGCGGCTGATTAGTGACGCTGTGTGACATCTGAGAAGGCACAGATTTGGAATGGAAATACATCCCGGGCAGACAGCAGTAATGTGATTTGCATTCATGCCCATTCTGCCTACAAAGTCCTTCCTCCCATTCTTCATGTTGGTAATTACTGCCTATTTTCAGAGTTTGACCCTGGGCCCCCATCCTCTGGGAGCCTCTCCTAACCTATGGGCTGGATGAAAGCTCTCTCCCGTGAGCACACTGTGCTTCTTTCTGGCATAGGACACATTGTATCACAATGTCTCTAAGGAGATTGCAACACTTATTTATTTTTTAATGAAGACTTATGGAATCAATAAGACTGGTCTCTATAAAAAGAAAATAAATTGTTTAGTTCCATAGCACCAAGAATTAGCTCTCACTGTAAAAATGGAAAGGAAACAATATACCCTGACAACCCAGAAAGCACAAATCTTTATTAAGGCCAGATGGATTTTTTCTTCCTTTCTCAAATCAAGGCCTGACACAACACAGCATTGGAGAAAACATCATTTTACTTTTAATTTCTATTCTTCAGTTTCTGAATTGTCACAGTTAGGCCTTTTTCAGATTGTTAAACCAAATTTGTTTAGCATTACTATTTTTTAAGGGTTTAGCTTCAAGAATATCCTCCTTAGTTGAAAGAAAATTTAGTACTCAAACCCACACATATCTTCTAACACTGAAGTAATTTACTTTTGAACACACACACACACACACACACACACACACAGAGAGAGAGAGAGAGAGACAGAGACAGAGACAGAGACAGAGACAGAGAGGGACAGACAGACAGAGTTATATCAGGTGACTCTTACTTTAGGAAGCAACCACTCTGGAAAGAAAATGTCCTCAATTAAAAAAAAAATTAAAGTGGCACTTAAAGAAGGATTTGTCTACCCTGGGTTTCAAAATTTCATTGTCACAGTCTTGGGCCCATCTGTCTGGTTTCAATTACTTTCCTCAACAGGCATGTTGTTTGGAGGGGCTTTGGAAGAAAGATCATTCACAATGAGTGAGCATTCATTCAAACCACAGACTTTTAACTATACATCTAGATAGAGGTATTTATATACACTAGCTGTAAATAACACATTCTAAGGATCTGAGATAAGCATACATTTATAAAATCCTTCGCTAAATATAGCTGGGTAATTGATGTTCTACAATGGTTCAGACTTCTCTTCTTTCCTTTTCCTAATGTATATTCTATTGAGGGTGCTATAGGAAGTTTCTACTCCATACTTATGTGGTAACAATAGAAACCATGTAATTCAAATCTATCCCATCTTGCAGTGATGGGCCCAATGCACATGCCTGGCAGATGTTTCTCACTCCTCTTTTCTAAGGTCTCTGGAGATGTTAATACCTGCTTCACAAGTGTGATGAAGCTCCAACTCACCTCTGAGAGGCAGGTTTCCACACAATGGCTTCTCTCTCCTGGTTGTATTACTACAGTATGTGAGAGAAGTTAAGCTCTGGCAATCACGGAGATCTATATATCTGCCAGCTATTGATCCTCATTACAGAAAGGCACAGAGAGCCTAAAATGTGCTGAGGGAGTAGATTTCTTTAAAAACACAATTGTGTTTCTTTGATTAGGAACTCCGGTACAGTAATTACTTTTCTTCAAAAGAAAGTTCTTAGCCCATCACAGTGGCAACAGACCTAATAAAGGCGAATGAATCCCTGAAGTTATTGGAGCTGATCTTCCAGCTGATAGAAGCTATTTCCTTCAGTGGGAAAAAGGAACACATCTCTGGCCTTTATTTCCTTGTTATAAAATTCAAATGAATTTGCAGTTTGCCATGAAACCCCAGCGAGCTCTGCCTCTTTCAAGCATTCTTAGGTGTACTTACAAGTCTTTTGATTTTTGAGTCAATTACCCATTATACTTTAATTTGTTATCATTGTTTAGGGGAATAAAAAAAGTCTTATACTATCATATACGTTGATTACATCGAATATAAGAAATACAGGGACTCCATCACACTGCTATTAGAGATCATGTGGGGCCCAGCAGCCTTAACATGCCTTACTATGAGTATGCTCCCAGAGCACGATTTCCTTCTGTTGTAGAGGACACTGGCCAAGGACCCTGGACTATTTGAGGCAAGGAATTGAAAAGGTTGCAATGCTTATCAAGTCCAGGACTGGAGAGAAGCCAACTGAAACAGCTAGGTTGTGTTATGTTGGGAGGCTTCCCTCCAAAAATGCCTCATAGCTCTTACTCCAGTCTCAACTAATTTATCAAGGTATTTTTGTCATGGAAGTATTCCATGATGGTTGGTATTGAAATCCAAAGATGATTGTAATGAAGGCTAATATTCTTTTATATGTCCACTATGAATCAACCCCTGTCCTAAGTATTCTCATTTTCATGAGTTCATATTATCCTCTTTATAACACTATGGGCTAGCCCCACTTCAGAGTTGAAGAAATGCAAGGCACAGAGGAAAAAAAAAAGTTATTGGTCCAACATTTGTTAGTATGTTTAAGAAAAAGTAAAGAAGAAAACAGCAACACAATCAGTTGAAAAGCTGGATTTAAATCCAGGTTAGAGAACTCAGCAATATTTTAGAGGGCATTCTAAGGCATTTATCCCATGCAGGGTGTCCTTGAGTGACAGCCTAGGATCCTAGGCTTGATGTAGGGCCAGCATAGGATAGGTTTGCAGCTGAGGTTGTAAATAAAATGCATGGGAAACACTGGTCCTCAGAAGGCAGACAATTGAAGATGCCGTCAATTAGGATTTCAGTAACAGAGCTTTGAGGCTACAGAACTTGAACAACAGACACTTATCTTAACATTCTGGTGGTCAGAAGTAAAATACCAGGCTGGTGTCAAGTATAGCTTTCCTGAGTCCACTTTACTCACTGTGAAAACAGCCACCTTGGTTCTCATGTGGCCCTTCCAGTAAACAAGCTCACTTCTTGTGATCTTTTTTCCTATTATAAGGATTCCAGTGTCATTGGATAGACTAAAGACCTTGCTTAACTATATTTTAAAGACCTTTGTCTTTGTCTTTAAATGCGGTCACTTTGTTTGTTAAGGCTTTTTTTTAACTTATGGATTTTGAGTGAACACATTTCGACCATAGTAAGTATACAGAGGCCATCAAACTGCCTGAAGGTGAAGCATCAGTCAGGTAAGATAGAATCTAAGACAGTAGCAGACAGCCTTAAAACCTCAGTGGCTTACATCATGCTTTCATTGCACTTGTATAATCTCTGCACAGCATGCCCTAACAGTGGGTCTTTGGTTTGTTTCTTCCCATTCCCACCTTTGCACAGAATGGGGAAAAGAAACTTGGGGAGTTGTATCCTAGTTTTAAAAGAGTCCCCTCGCCTTTCTTGTTTCAGTGACTAAATCAATAATCGCATGGCTATCTTTATATTAGAGCAGGTGGGAAGTGCAAATATGCTACTGTGTGACTGTAGGGATCACGGGAAGTGTATTTGTTTCTGAGACATCTGCAGCCCAGAAATGCACTTTGTGGCCATGTTTGGCCTCGAACTTAAATTTGTGATGATATTCCTTCTCCATTCTCTCAAATTCTGAGGTCACAAGGGTGCGATGAAGCAGAGGGGAACAAGTTTCAGATATTTGTTATAGCCTTGATGGAGGTAATGTAATTCTAGAGGTATGGCTCTGCAAACCCGATTTATTGTTTGTTTGGTTTAGTTTTGACTGAGGTTTAGCGAGAGAGTTAATTCTTTACTTTATATAGTAAGATACTTGGCATTTCTGACCACATGTAATAAGAGCCAGTAGTTCACTCCTACCCCATATGATAATGGAAGCTACTCTGACACCAAACAAATTTTGAAAGTCTACTGAGGGAGGTGGATTTGGGGCAGGTGCAGTGCTGAAATTTAGTGAGTTCATGTGCTCTCTCTGAAGTCATAGCTGTCTACATCTCTTTGTTTATCAAAACAACACAAAATTAACTGCCTCTCCAAACTCACTCATTTTCTCACTGAAAAAAGAAGATGTTGTAGGAGCTCTGCCACACTGTCCACCAGGGCTCATGCACCACTTGACAAACACCTTGCAAGAGATTTGGTATCGGAGAAGCCAATAAGAAGAGAATAGAGACCAGGGGGAGGAAGGCAGTGGCTGGTAGAACCTTCACATCTGCAGATAATTCTGCCAAAATGCCACACCACTCAGTTTTAAGAAGCAGGCTGAAATATTAATTGCAACAAATCATAAATACCACAATTTGCAGAACACATGTGGAAATATTCAGCTGGGTGTGTTACGGTCTGCATACATAAGCTGGGAAGCATATTGGTTTGCTGACTATGGCCATCCTCAAAGCTGGTGAAATGTACTGGTTTTCATACCTCATTTCATTATTGTTTTGCAGCAGTAAAATACGTTTGCAATTATGTACCTTCAAGCATTCTTATGGAAAATTACTTTTTCTTAACATAATGACCTTTTAAGTTGTGGTAGTACTTCATTTTAATTTCAAAAGTATTTATGCTCCTGACAGTGCCATATGACTTAGAACTTTTATTTTATTGCCTCTTGTTCACCAGTCTGTTGTTTTATATAAATATCTCTAATATTATTTTAAAATAGTGTTGCTATTATAAAGTTGACAAAAGAGAGAAAAATAGTATATTTTCTATTTCTTAATATTTCATAAAATAGAAACATGAACATAAGTAAGGAAATATTTTTCAAAAGTTAAAAATATTTAAGTAGTTTAAAAATTAATGTATAATATTAGCATATTTTATATAAAATAATAACTAGATACGAATCATGCTAGAAGAAATGGTTTGATCTGCTATAGTAATCATAAAAAATAACTGATTAGAATGGATTTAACAAAAGTATGTATTATTTATATGACAGTAAATTTTAAAAAAATTATTTTACCGAGGGAATAAAGTGATGGTTTAAGTCATTGAACACAGTTACATTAAAACTCAATATTATAGAAATTTGAATTCTTACAAAATTAGTGTGTAAATACATCACAATTGTAACTAAAACGCAAATAGCTTTCACAAGTAATTATCCTCTGCAGCAAAAATGGTTTGAATATAATAAAAGATGAAAAAATGCAGAGTAAACTATAAATTATAGCTTGATAAAAATCCAAATAATAATTCATCTGATTTGCTAATGGATGTGTATAATAGTCAGGATGGAACAATTGTAATGTGGTAATTGGCAACATAACAGAGTAAACAATAATAATGAAGGCTTAGCTTTTGCTGTAGCTGACCTCTGACCCCCGTCTATAACTCTTGAGTCTTGGTTATCATAGGTTACATGGCAAACATGAAAACTGATGAAGCCAGCACCTTGTAGTAATAACGACATGCTTCCCTGTCATTTACTGCTCTTCACAACTCACTAGTCAGAAATGGTCCCAAGCACAAGGTCTGAGTAGTGGAATTGTGCCAAGTGCCTCGAAAGTAGAGTTCAGCGGTGATCCCATATCTACACGATATAAGCAGATGAAGAAGGCAGGAGTGTCAGAAGATAGATAATGTAGGAATGAAGTTTCTAATACATTTTTGAAATACAGTATTGAAATTTAACATGTGTGTATTGCCCTGTGTGTAGTCCTTATAAAATGGCTAATGATTCATCCAAGAATTATTTACTTTTCTACCTTGTGCCTACAATTAGTGCTGTTGCAGAACCTGAAAATATCCCAGAGAAGAAAATGAAAAAGTTATGCCTGCCTTTGCTTATCAAGACACAAATCTCAGGAACATCAGTGCCTAGCTGACCTTGTGGATCAGAATTTATCCCTAAAATGAATAGCTGTTACTGAGAAAGTCTCCACAATTTCATATTAATGCATACTCATGACCCTTGCAAGGAGACTGGATTCTAAGGCAGCCCCCCAGTTCTCTGTATACCTTCACATTACCATGGACTAGAGGACAATATTCCAAAGTCTGGCACCTTAGCAATCGAGAAAGTCACTGAAAAAGTCACTATGACCTTTCCCCACTTTTTGTGAGAAGCAAGATCATAAAGGGGTTCTCACTTTGTCTGAAAGCTTATGCATTTATTCTAGAGAGACCCTGTCCCATAGCCAGGCATAAGGCAAACTACATGGAAGAGCTAGAGAATCCAGGCAAAAAAACTTCACTGAATTGCCCTACCCCGGTTTATTACCATTAGAGCAAGACATCTTGTGCCAAGCATGTTTGTAATAGTCCATTTCCTTAGTTGGTCTTCACATAAAAGATACAGCTTTTGCCTGCCTCGGTTTTTAGGGTTTTGTTTCTGAAGACTCTCACGTTCCATAAAATTTCAGTTAAACATAGTTATGCTTTTCTTATGTTTTCGAATTTTCTCTTACCCAGAGTTCAGCTTCAGATATCTCAATGCATACAAAACACATTACTTTCTTCCTCTACAATATGGATGTCTCATTAATCTATTACTTTAATATCAAGATATGTGCCTCCTTCTCTTGGTGATTTTCTTTGCTTTGGAGGCCATAAAAGAAATTTCTTTTTATGTATTTTCATCATTGTAATCTACTTTCTAGAGATGTATAGGAAAAGCTGTCTTAATTTCAAAATTAGAAATAATGGAATAAAAAAATGTTGCTAATGCACTTCAGTTTTTTCTTAATCTTAATATAAAAATTATTTGATAGACTCTTAAAATTGTCTTCATGTATTTTTCCATCTTAGTCATATTCATTGGATATTTTTATAGACATTCTCTGATTAACAGTGAAATTAACTAACAAGTACAGACCTTTTCCAGCACACAGCCTCTCCTACCTTCCACGTCCTTCAGAGTGGACCATTCAACAGCATTGGTGAACCTACCCTTGCACCTCATCATCACCTCATATCCCTACTTCCATAGCATTCACTCTTGGCATTTGGACCTTCTATGTGTTTTGACAAACATGTAGTAGAGCTCTTCTAACATAATAATATCACCCCAGAGGAAGTTCACTGTTCTAGAAAACTGCTGCTCTCCTTGAATTTGTCCCTCATTCTACCTAGTCCCCAACACACACTCTCTAGGCTACAGCAACATGGGAGCATTTTCCTGTCCAGGCAGTTTTGCGGATTTGGTTAGGTGCTTCCTCTACTGATAATCATCTTATGTGATTATAGCTGGCCTTCTCTTTCTAGTTTAGGGAGAAGCCTTAGAAATGAGAATTTTCTTCATAAATTTAAAGTTCTCTATGAAATGGTAGATTAGTTTTTGTCTTTAGCCTCAACTGTGCGTACTATTATACAAAACAACAATTTTGAGAGTATTTTTCTTCTACAGAGGTGTATTTGAGGTGGTATTTTCTGGGCTAATATTTTCGTGGATGTCCTTCAGGCTTTTATTATGTAACACTTTTTTTCCTATTCTTTCATGAGTGCTACCCTGTCATAATGGACTTGGTTTACAGTCAGTCTTAGAGATAGGTGGTACCAGTTCTCCAAATTCCTTCTTCTTCCTTCAATATCAAATTGGTTACCCTGGATATTTTGTCTCTCCATGAAAACATTAGGAAAATTTGTTGATATCCATAGATCAACTGTAGAGATTTTGATTATAAGTGTACTAAACATATAGATAGGCTTGGAAAAAGCTGACATCTTAGTACTGAGTTTTCCTACCCACTGCCTGGAAATAATTCTTCATTTATTTAATTCTTCAGTTTCTTTCAACAACTTTGTACTGTTTCTCATTCAAGTTATGTATACACACACGTGTATGTGTGCAATGTACATGCTATTGCAGCTTAAATTTCAAATTCGTCTTGAATAGGGAAGCTATTAACACAAACTTTTGTGTCTTGTGACCTTCTAACAGTCACTAGTTATGTTTGAGAGTCAAATCAATCACAGAAAAAATATGATTGTCTTTATCTTAAGTTTAGATTTGGGAAACATGACATTTCATTCCATAGAATATGCATTCTGTCTCACCAAGTATTAAAAAAGGCAGAAAAGAATAGAAACAAAAGAAGAAAAATGGATTAGTTATTTCAGAGTGATTGTCTTTGTATGGTGAGGATTGGGAGACAGAACAGCACAAAAAATATCAGATTATCTATCATCTGGTGTGTGTGTGTGTGTGTGTTTGTGTGTGTGTGTGTGTGTGTGTGTGTGTGTGTATGGTTGCTATGAGTGTGTGTATAGTGTATGTGTATATATGGTATGCTTGTGTATGTGTGCCTGTATTATGTGTCTGTGTGTATATGATATGTGAATGCTGAGTATGTGTGCTTGTGTTTAAGGATTAAAGCAGAAGGAATCTCATTACTCTGCCAATTACAACTGACCTTCTGGAAATCTGGCTGTTATGTCTCTAATCCCATTTCTTAGAAGTTCAGGAAGAACTCAGTTTAGCTCAGTGACCTGAAGCTTCTGTAAAGTCATTCAATTGTGGATGTTGCTTTATTCTATTGTGTCCTAAAGTAAGGTTTTAGTCTATATCATCGGCTTCTTGTGATTTTAATTTAATGTGTCCTGTTTTTCAAATTTACTGGTTTCTCTTCACTTTTATCATGTAGTTATTAGAACTGTGGTTATTTCATTATTTTAATGTAGAAATTTCTGCAAAGATATAAATATTACACTGAATTTTGCAATTTCTCTTTTTAATCTAGAATAATTTTTGTTCATTTTATTTTCTTAGTGTTTTATTTTACTTTTATCTAGATTTTGCTTTATATGACCACTTCAATATTCTCATCTTGTTTGTCTTTCTCTTTTTGTCTATTATATAATATATAATACATATAATACTTTTTAAAATATTTATATGTAATATAAATATTTTATTTATATAATTATATATATATTATGTAATACATATATTATGTTGTATTACATTATACTATATAAAACAAATTGAATATATTAGGATTTTTTAAATTTTTTATTGATTCTTTATGGATTTCACATCATTTACCCAAATCCCACTCATCTTGCACATATCCTTGCAACCTCTCTCCAAAATAAAAACAAAAATCTTGTCATAGAAGCTGTAGTGTATCACAGTGAGTCACACAGTATATCCTTTAGTCCATACATCTTTACTTTCAAATGTTCATTGCAATGAGTCATTGGTCTGGTTTGAGGTCTCTGGCTTCTGTTACACTATTAATAGTGGATCTTCACTGGGTCTCCTCTTGTATATCCTTTTGCTGCCCTGTGTCATGGAGGTCCTGCTGCTTTGGATCTACAGGATCAGCCCTTCATGTGTTCCAGCAGTTCATAGATGGGGTAGATGTTGGAGTGAGCCAACTCATAGCCCTGGATCTGGACCTGGGTGGTAGCTGAGTTGGTCAGTCCTCCAGATCTCCTGGGCAGTTCACTGGCACCCACACCACCAAGGCCAGCTCTATTATGTTGCCCAGGCAAGGTTCAATGATCCTTCCAGCTCTACTGTATTCCCCAGGCAAGGTACAGGGCCTGCTCTCCTGAGTGTTGTAGATGGTGAGGGACAGGACCAGCTCTCACATGTTCTCATGACCCTGAGACCAGTTCTCTCACCTGCCACAGATGGCAAGGGACAAGGTAGGGGTCATCTCTTAATTGCTTGTGCTCTCATATGACAGAGGAATAGTAGGGCCAGCTTTCCCATGCTCTGATCCTTGGGACCAGCCCACTGGCATCCCTGCCAATAGGGTCAACTCCACTATACTGCCTAGGTGAGGTACAAGGCCAGCCCTCTGCAACTGGAGAGGGGCAAGGCCAGCTCTCCTACTCTTATGACCTCAAGGCCAGCTCTCCTGCCTGCCACAGGTAGCAAGGGATAGGTGGCATCTTTCCCTCCTGTTGATTGTTTCACTTATAGATTTGTGGAATAAACTGTGATAATTCAATAATGTATATAATATGTAATGATCAAACATAAGTAGTTAATACTTCTACCACTTAAATGCTTTTAAAATGATTTTGACATTTTTAATATTATAACTTAATTACATTATTTTATTCCTTTTCTTTTGTCCCTCCAGTCCCTATCTTGTACACCCTCTTTACTCTGTTTCAAATCCATAGCCTCTTTTTCTTTAAAAAAAAAAAAAAAAGTGTGTGTGTGTGTGTGTGTGTGTGTGTGTGTGTGCGCGCGTGCATTTTCAGGGATGGGCATTTTGTATTCGTTAACCAATTGATATGTTCTTCACTGGTGAAGACTATTTTTCTCTCAGCGTCCCTTAGCAGCCTTTGATTCTTTGACTAGTTTTAATGCTTCATGAGATTTCTGCCTTCCACATTGCCATGTCCATTGTTGTCTTCCTTGTTCAGGTTTTGTTTAGGTAGCTATGTTGGAGATACTACATGGGTGTAGCTTCTCTGGTATTTTAGGAGACACAATCTCACAACAGACTCCTTTTTCTTCTGGCTCTTACAATCTTTCCACTATATTGCCTGAGTCTTAGGTGCAGGAGTTGTTTATAGATGTGTCAACTGTAATTGGACTCCACAACTATGTTTATTTTTGTGTGTGTTTGTGTGTGTGTGTGTGTGTGTGTGTGTGTGTGTGTGCACGCTGTGGAACAACTCTTTTCTACACTATGAATATGTATTACTCTCATTGGTTAATAAAAAGCTGACAGGCCAGTAGGTTGGCAAGAAGTTAGGCAGGAAAACCAAACAGAATGATGGGAAGAAGGAGGGTGGAGTCAGGGGAGTGGAGAAAGATTCCAGCTAGCTGCCCAGCAAGAAAGACATCTAAAAAAATGAGCTAACAAGTCATTAGCCATGTGGCAAAGCACAGATAGAAATATGGGTTAATTTAAGTGTAAGAGTTAGTGAGTAACAAGCCTGAGTTATCTACCGATCATTTACAATCATATTTGGCCTCTTAGTTGGTTATTTGGGACTAGGCAGTTAGGACAGGAAATGTCCATTTGTGTGTGTGTGTGTGTGTGTGTGTGTGTGTATGTGTTTCTGTTCTGGTCTTGCTTTGTTATAAAGAGAATTTTCATGACGAGCAATGTTATGGTTTGAATGAGAATGGCCCCTATAGGCTCATGTTTTGCATGCTTAGTCCCTAGTGAGTGAACTGTCTAGGAAGGATTAGAAAGTGTGGCCTTGTTGGAAGGGATGTAACATGTCATTGTCTCTCTTTCTCTCTTTCTGCCAGGGCAACACTTGTTTCAAAATAAAACAGAATAAAATAATAATTAATAACAATAATAATAAATAATATTGAAACTCAGCATGATAGTGTATGCCTACCATCCTAGCAGTCAGGGAGACTGAGACAGGAGGATTATGGATTTGAGGCTACTAGGGTTGCAGGATAATACTGTGTCTCAAAAAAGGAAGACAGTAGTACAAACCTATAATTCTGAATTTGGAAGGTCAATGCAAAGGGATTAAAATTTCAGTGTCATCCTCAACAACATAGGGAGTTTGAAGACAGTCTGGTCTACACAAGGCCCGATCTATATCTCCTCTCCAAAACAATCCAATGTGTATGTTAATAGTACATTACATTTTCATACTACAGTAAGAATTACAAAATTCAGTATTTCCTGGGTCCACATACATTTTTCTATCACTAACTTCCACTTTACTTTATTTCTAGCCTTCATTTTCAATATTAATATTGAAGATACACTTATGTCAAATATTTACCATTTTAATATGTAATATATAATAAATAGAATATAAGGCTTGTCAAAGGCTTTTGTGTCCAAAAGATATTACATGAATGAAAACTTTGAAGGAGTTTATTTCTATGAGCTAAAGTCACTCTGGGATTCTCTTTATTTCTAGAAGGGAATTTTACAGTGTCATTGATCCTGAGATACATGTTTGCATGAAATTTCTTGGTAGCATTAACTTAGTCTGGTAACATGAAATCATGAACATAAATGGGCTTTCCAATGACAACAAAACCTATGTAAATAATTATAATTAATATCTTTTATTTCCTGATTCCTGTTAGGTCTCTGGCAGTTATCTGTATCTACACTATCTTGTTAAATCTTACAAAATATCACAGATGGAAGACATTCTCCTGCTTAAAATTGAGAGAAATATCAATCAGAAACATTGTTTAACATCTGGCTAAACACAAATGTGTGGTCTTCAAACCTCACTTTGACTGATGCCATTGCCCTAATGCAGAGAGACATTATTATTTAGATTTTGAAATTAATATTAGCATATAAATATCTAACAAATTGCATTTTTTGGATAAATTTTTAGAAATTAGGTTACACATGCTCCTAAAATCATCACAGAGACAGAAACTTTAAAAGCTTACATACTGATGGGTCTGTAAGCAACATGATACTTCTCTAAATGTAACACCTTGCCTGACTTTCACACATTCAAGGTCATTGGAGAAGCAAAGCTGGGATTCAAATCCAATTTGGTGCTCTTTAGACCATAGCATACTGACTCAGAATTTGACATTTTCTTCATCTCTATGTTGATACGATGACTAAGATAAAAGACCCAGAGAAATCTATGAAAGACTCATTTTACCATTGGTGAAAAGAATTTGTGGTGTACTTGAAAGAAAAAGACAACATGATAAAAGAAACAAATGACTTGGGGTTTTAAAAATAGTACATTTCAATAGATGTCTAAAAATAATGAAACAAGAAGCCTGGCGTTATCGAGAGAATGTAAAGGGATAGATGAAATGGAAGCTAAGGACTCAAAGGTAAACTTTGACAATGTCAGCAGTCTGTAGCACAAACTTCTGGAATATATGCTGAAGCAAGTAGGAGGAAATGGTGGCCTAGAAAAAGATCATGACATTGAACATTCTGGAGACTGATCAGCTGGAGAAGGTTTTCTCAAGTTCCTGATCTTGTCAGTTCAGAATGAAACCCAAAGGGCAAACACTTAAGATGCTTCTTCCTTCTCCCATTGTGACATCTGAGTGGAAAAGAAACTGAGCAGAAATGCAGGTCTGGATCCCTCCCCTAAATACTGATAACCTCTCTTTCATAAACACACAAAACATTTTCTCTGAGTCTATCTAAATCAGACTCAGGAGGCCCAGCAAGTTCTTGCAGAGTGACTAAATCACATGTCATGTAACCAAGACAACTAATTTGTTTTTCATAAAAATGATTCCGGTTTCCTTGGGCCTATCAGGTGGTCTTCCCTTGATTGAGATTTGTTTTCTTTTCCTATCTTGAATATATAGAATTCTAGTTTTGTCTTGGAGTTTGAAAGATTGCTGAGATCTCATTGACATTAGAAGCTGTGAATTTTGGTCATATTGTGATTTGACTCAAATAGAGGAATTGTCCACAAACTATTTTGTAGCCCCTTTGGCTATGGGATAAAAAACACTACTATTTTTATTAATAGTCATTATCATATAGTTATTAATTTTAAGAAACTTATTTGCTTGATACCAAAGCCACTTTCATAAATAGATTCAAAGATTAAGTCATGGTCCTAATGGTTTTCATCTGAACTCTTTGCTGAGCAAAACCGTATACGCACAGGTATTTCATGGTTACTTTTTGAATGCATGCATGGATATCCCTCTTCTTTCATTCCAAATTGCTGGGTTTTATGTTAGGATATTTTATATTAAGAAAGTTTAGTTTTATATTTTTTTTCTTGGTGATTCTGCTAGGAACTTCTGACCTGGAGGTTTTATTTTTACCCTGGACTTCATGTATTCCTCTGTTTAAGCTTCTATCTGCAGAATAAGTCTGGACTATGGCAAATACATTTGGTAATTTGCTTTTCATGACATTAAAAACAACAACAACAAAAAAAAAAAAACAGGAAATGGTGGCCCGCACCATTAATCCTAGCACTTGGGAGGCAGAAGCAGAGAAAGGCAGATCTCTGTGGGTTCGAGGCCAGCCTGGTCTACAGAATGAGTTCTAGGATGGTCAGGGCTGTTACAGAGAAACCTTGTCTCAAGCAAAAAACAAAACCAAGCCAAACAAACAAACAAACAAAACCACTTACTTGCACGGGCTCTTTCCCAACACTGTATTTGATATGAATGATCCAATATCAACAGCCTGGCACATCTATGAAAGATCTCAAGTCTGTTTTATAAAAGAGACAGACCAAACAACAGCACATTTTCTGTGGTCTAAATGTCCCAAAAGGCATCCATTGAATGTTCTACCCCATTGTATTGACATGAAAAACTTCTGGAAGTACAGACATTTACAATTTATTTCTGCTTATTTGAAGGCTTTTTTTTCAAAGTTCTCTATTCCATAAAGTGTAAAAGTAATAACAATCATAATTTGCTTTAGAAAATACATTTTCTCCTAACAGCCAACTCCCCCACTGCCATCCCTTCTCTCATATATTGGTAGAAGAACTCCACATTTTAAATGAGCTAGGTTTCTTTTGCTCCTTGGACCATTCATTTTACAAGCTATTGGCGAGTTCTGTTTGCAGCATACTTGGATGTTGGGAGGGTGTCCTGTGGTGCCATCATGTCTAACTCAGATGACCTGGTGACCCATTCTATGGTGGGTCTCTAAGGAGTGACAGCTTGAGATGGAGCATATGTGCCCAGAAAGCTTTTCAGAGACAACAGAATACATGTTTGTTCTGATTGTCTCCAACTGCCAAGGCATTATGGGGACACAACTGCTAACAATAGAGCTGGCCATTGTTTTGCTGTAATATTTTCTCAGGGCTTTCTGAGTGGCAGGCCCTGGGGAGAGTGAATTACCATCCTCAACGAGTGACTCAACTGCTCCTTTTGTCATTCTGCATAATTGCTGTCACCCAGGTGAAACTAAATTGTTTTTCCCCTTGGTGAGTTCTCCCACACTCAGACTGGAGCCCTTGAGGCCAGACAGACCTGGGGAATCTGGACAGATAGAGTATTGCTGTCCTAATGACTTCTAAAAGGAGTTTTTAAAGACAAATGCCAAACACACTGAGGATACTTGTTTAAATAACTGCATTTGCCTTTTACTGAGAAAATACAACTCTAGGAGTTATAATAGCCTAGACTGCATGGGGTAGTTGAGAAGATTAGATTAGCAGGTACCTGAACAGTTCTTAGTTCAATATGTGGCTCAAAATAAGACTGCAGTATCAGCTATTATTGACTCATGACATTTTATTTTTAATTGTCATAATCATCTCTCAAGACACACATTATAAATTCCCTTTTTTGAAGATGAACTTTATTACAACTGGAATTCAGCAATAAGTATGTTTAGCTCTAAGTAAAGCAAGAAGGTGTTACCTTCCAAATGATTTTCTAAATTTACCTATTCACTCGTATCCAATGAATTACTGAGATGTCTGGTGATACAGGGAACATAAACAATTTCTGTGTAGATTATGGGTGATTGAGATTATCAGAGCTCCATTATTTGAATGAATAACTTTAGTATTTCATAAAACTGAATTTTGATACACTGATATAGTTAAACAGAGTAATCAACTTTGAAAACAAAATGTTTGTGTAATTTTTTGTTGTTGTTTTTAATCAAAGGACTGATGCTGACAATATATAGAAATAATAATAATCACCACCCGGTAATAATAATGAAAATAACAACAACAAATATAACAGTAGTAACAACCATGGTTGTCTATACTGTACACCTATCATGTGTCAGATATTGTTCTAAGAATCTAGTATAATTATTCCAGGTGATTCTAATTAGATAAGTACTATTACCATCCCTGATTAACATATTCCAAAACTGAAATGCACAGAGATAGAGTGATATACTAAAACTTGTAATTTCTAATCAGATTGCATGGAATTTGATTCTAGGCTGCAGGCTGTCAAGAATTTTGATTTTTGTTCTTTTACACAGATAATAAATGCTGAGACCTAAACTCAACACTCCCTGTTTCTCTGTTCACAATCCTTCTTTCTTGCTAAAATTGATGTTGAACATGGATATCACTTGAACCCACTTGTTAAATTGCATTTGAGTAGATTCTTTTTACAACTACACACACACACACACCCCAACAAGATTTCGGAGTCTACAGTTTCCTTAGATTTTAACATGGCATATATTGGCAGTGCTCAATAAAATAAATCAGAATAAATATAATACAAAATACAATCACTTTGCGGGATGGCGTGGTTTAAACCATCCTGTGCATAAAGAATGATTATACTTCTAGGCCAGGTTAGTCACCTGAGTCTAAACTTTATTTATTCTCACTCATCTGACCTCCCTCCCTTTCCCTCTCCTTCAGTTATGTATTTATGGCTTCATCACTTTAAGTTACTCCAAACAAGAAAATTCAGGTTCACCTAATATGTTTAATGCATTTGGCTTAAGAACAAACATACTTTCCCCAGGCCTGACCATGTTCACTGGAAGAAAAATAGGCAGTGTGATGTGTCTATTTCTGCATGAGATTTCTCTTATATAGTCTTAAAGTGTACGTAGGCTCAGTTCCAATTTCGTACATTGGTTTGCTTTCTGTAGTCGTTTGAGCACCAGCTATTTCCCCCTGGAGGTTTGCTGCCTGGCAAATTCCAGCTGCATTCTTTGAGGAACTGAGGTGAGGTGTCTACGAGAACGAGTCTCCCCCTGGAGAGGCACCACCATTAGGCAGCAACACTGGTACTTTCTCACGGTCTATGTGATATTACATGCTGGGGTCAGGAAGTTTGCAACTGCCTTGGCAGTCACAGGAAGAGTTGATGGTATTTAGCTGAGAACAACAGCCAAAAGTTATTTATCTATCAACTTTGCAGATATAAGGCTCTGGTCTTCTGTTTCACCACTGAGCCTGCAGCTGCCAGACTGTCTGGTTTCCATGGGGAAGACCCTCAGATCATTTCTGCAAGGAATAGCAGGAAAGATGCCCCATCATGTGAAATCAGGACTTAGAAGAAAAGAGGCAGTATTTGTAACCTTTCTTCTGGGAGGGGGACAGTCAATTTTCTTTAAGAGTATGACTCCTGATGGATTGACCATGGTCCAGTGGATGTCCCCACACCACAAAGTACGTGGACAGCACGAATTAGTTTGGTGGGTTATTAAATGATTATTTTTAAAACAGAGAACATGAAGTTTGGGGAAGGAAAGTGAGGGTGGATCTAGGAAGCATTAAGCGAATGAGTTAGGGCTGAATTTGACCAAAATACATCCTAGGGAATTCTTAAGGAATTTTTTATTGAAAAATATATATTGAGATTTGAGTTGGTCACAAAAATACACTTATACTTGGCTCCTCCTATAGAACCTGAACAAAACAACAACAACATCATAAATAAATAAATAAATAAATAAATAAATAAATAAATAAATAAATAAATAGATAGATAGATAGATAAAAGGGAAATGGTGACACTAAGCATTTAGGCTTCTAGAGGTTGAGAAGTATTAAACTAACCTCATGCAAACCTCATGTCAGTTGTTATAATTTCCTCTATAAACAAATTTGGGGCAGGAACAGGGGAGAGCTGGGGAAGCCAGCATGTGTGCCCCTGTGCATGACTGTGTGTGAATGGGGTTCAGAGTGGAATCCATTTACAGTCCTGACAGTATCAGGAGAGACTGAGAACTGTGTTACAGTTTTATTTTTTGAGCAAACCACAGTACTGCGGGACCTGACTGCTATGAAAAAAGGGCACATGTCAGACTTCTCACTTCAACATATGTGTGTAGATCTGGTAAATAAAATACCCAAGTAGATATGACTTGTTGTGGTGTCCAGGAGCTGGAAGCTAAGGTTTTACCTTGCAGCTTCACAGGTCTTCCTCAGGCTTATAACAGCTTTATATTGAGTGAAGATATTTGAGAACCATTACACTGTAGAAAAAGAGCTGAAAAATCAATTTGCCTACTGAGAAGTGAACTCACAGGTGTCAGGAGCAAAATGAAGCAAATGTTGATAAATGTGTTTCAGAGAAATCCAGTGTTCCTACCCACTGTGTGATTTAACTGTTAATTCTAGGGTAAAGCAAGCATCCGATAAATGAAGATTGGATGGGTACATGTGCTATCAGCATAATACATATTACTGAACATTTTACTATTCTTTTCTTGATTTGTACAACGGGCCAAAAAAGTTTGAAAAAAAAAGCTGGGTTAGAAGGCAAGTTAGACAGGAGACTAGATCCTCTTAGTTCTGCATACATGTTTGTTGGATACATTAAAAAACAGTAGTCCCGTAAAATTCTTTTAGACTGTCTGTTTGCTGAAGGTTATATCATCTCAAACCTAAACAGAGAGGCACACCAAACTTATACTTGTGGTGAACAATTGCTATCTCTTTTGGAGAAAAGAATTCCCAGGGCTATATATTTTGAGATTTATCTAAAACAGTTTTTACAGACATAATGACAACATTTTCCTAGGTTTGAAAGGAGAGAAGAATTGAGTCCGTATCTGTCATGATGAAAGGGGAAGCTATTCACTGAAGAGGAGGTGACATTCTTTTCACCTTGACAGAGGGAATTAATTAATCCTTAGTAGTAGAATCCAGTCATTGCTTCAGTTTTCCAGCTGAGTTAAACCAACAGGACAATATGAGGACCACAAGGAACCATAAGACAGATGATAGATTGATAGACAATAGATAGGTATAGCTTTAGATATGGATTTATAAACTTCTTTACAGAATTGTGATTGATATATAACAATCTGTGCTTATTTCACTCATACAACTGAAAATAAACCAATAAAACTGCTATTCCAAGAGGGCCCTTGCCATATATATTACAATTCTGAAATGTCTTCCCTTCTTTTTATTGTTTTTTTTTAAATCATTCTTTACTACAAACAACCTTTTAGAAAAGAGAGATCAGGAATATTTTCCATCTCTTGAATAACACTAATTGTTTCTTTAACCAAGTCACAATATCTTTGTTATGGGGTGTTGCATAATGATGTTTCCATCAACAATAGAGTGCATGTCATGCTGAGCCTATGTAATTTTATCACTTAGTGACATCACAGTCAGTGTAGTTTGTGTAACAGTAGCTGTTCACATAACAAGATGGCCTATCAATGCAACTTTCAGAATGAATGAATCTCCATCATTCGTCAATGCACAGCTCTATTTTGTCTCTTTCTCCTTATTTGGGCTTAAATTCCCTACTGTACGGTAGACTTTATAGAGAAAAGCCTGCAGGACTGTAAATTCAAACTCCACTTTCCTTTTTTTTCTATTTTATAAACTATGTACCACTTCTTTTTGTATTATGTGATGCACAAATATTTTGAATTATTAATTTAATCAGTTACACTAAATACACTATATGCATTTTTGACAAATTTGAAGACTTTTCTATGACTTTATTCTAATACCCACAAAATGAGAGTATGTTCTTACGATGTGATAGGAACAAATAAGTTTATAATACAGAGGATTATTTGTTAAAAAATAAAATCTTTGCCATTAAATCTGAGCTTCTAATGTCACAGGGAAAACCTGTTTTCAATTCTCAAGGCCTCTGAATTTCAAAGGCATTCATGACCATGATGTTTTTCATGGAATATTCTAGATCTATGATGTCCTTGTATTTTCTCAAATGCTCATTTAACTCTACATTTACAATAACTTCCCATATCCTGCTAAGCCAAGTAGAACCACTCTTTAATCCTTACTGTTACCATGGTACTCTTCATAGGCCATCATCTCTCAGCATAGGCAGTGTTAGGATAGAATAATAGATATTTCTTTTTAAATTCATCTTAATTATAATTGCATCATTTTCCCCTTTCCCTTTCCTCCCTTGAGTCCATCCAGTCTCCTTTCTCCAACTCTTCCCATGCTCCCATCCTCAAATTGATAGCCTCTTTTTATTTAATTATTGTTGTTACATGTATACACATGTGTGTGTGTCTATGTGTATGCACATGCATTATGCACAAATATATAAATAGAACCAGCTGAGTCTGTTTTTGTTGTTTGTGCGCATCTGGTTTCAGGCTGACCTCTTGCAATTGGATAACCAATTAAAGGGCTTATCCCTTGGAAAGGCTAATTTCCCTCTATTAGCAGCCATTACTTGACTGGAGTTCTTTGTCTATGGTTAGGACCCTGTGAGATTTTTCCCCCCTTTCACATTAGCATGTCTGTTGATACTGCAATAGTTCCCCTATTCTTTATGAATACATTTCTATGAAAGGCTATTTCACAGCAGACTTCCTGATATTCTGGCCCTTACAATAATCTTCCCACCTTCTCTTTTGGCCATGGTCCCTGAGCCATACGCAGAAACTGTGATGTAAATGAATCCACTGGGACTAGACTCCCTATGATCTATTGAGCTCTGCATTGCGCCCAGTTGTGATTTTCTGTGATGTTCTCCGTTTGCTGTAAAGAGAAACTTCATGAGGGGTTATAGCTACAGCTTATCTGCTTTCTGAAATCCCTCCATGCTGTATATGCACATGAAAAAGTTCAGAGTAAGAAACTACAGGTGAGAGAGAATGTGGAGCATTTGTCTTTCTGGATCTGAGTTACTTCACTTGATATAATATTTTCTAGGACCGTGTGGTTTCCTGGGGATTGCCTTTTTCTTTACACAGGAAGTGTTTCAGTATATGTACCATATTTCTATGACCCTTTCATCTGTTGAAGGACATGTAAGTTGTTATCATTTCCTAGCAATTGTAAACAGTAGCAGTGAACACAGATGAGCAAGCCCCTCTGGAGTAGGATGTTGAGTCCTGGGGGCATATGCCAAAGAGTAGTAGAGCTGGGTCTAAGGGTAGATTTAATTTTAGTTCCCAGAGGATTCTCCATACTGATTTCCAGAGTGGCTGCACCAATTTGCATTTCCATTAGTAGTGAATGAGGGTTCCTCTTTCTCCACAATCTCACCAGCAGTTGTTATCAGTTATTTTATTAATTTTAGCCTTCCTAACTGGGGTAAAATGAAATCTCCAAGTTGTTTTGATTTTAATTGTGTTTTCCAGATGGCTAAGAATGATGAAATCTTTAAGAGTTGTTTTTTTTAGTCATTTTCATTTCTTCTGTTTAGAACTCTGTTTAGATACCTAGCCAATTATTTTAAAAATTGAGCCATTTTTTCTTGACCATTTTGTTTGTTTGTTCTTTGTGTATTCTGGATAGTAATCCTATATTCTGTGTCAGATGTGTAGCTGACAAAGATGCTCTCCTATTCTGTGGGTTGCTTCTTCACTTGACTGATTGTTTCCTTGGCTGTGTAGAAGCTTTTCATTCTATGAGACCCCACTTGTCAAGTGTGTGCTTCCTGAGCAATTGAATCCGTATTCAGAAAGATTCAGAAAGTCCTTCCCTATACCTATGTCTTGTAGTCTACTGGCTGTTTTAATTTCAGCAGTTTTATCATTCCAGGCTTCAAATGGAGAGTTTGGATCCACTAAGAGCACATTGTTGTGGGGTGATAATCTGACCTATTTTAATTCATCTGCCCATGAACATAGTTTTTCTAGCACCGTTTGTGGAAGAAGCTGTCTTTTCTCCAGTATATTTTTCTTTTTTTCCTCCTTGTTAAGTATCAGATGATTGTAGTTACAAGTATTTATTCTTGGACCTTCTATTTTATCCAATTGGTCCACATGTCTATTTTTTTTCCAGTACCATACTGTTTTTCTTACTACAGCTGTGTATCTTGAAGTCTGGATTGACAGTCTCCTCAATATTATTTTTTTTTGCTGAGAATTGCAAACGAGGGTCTGTCCATTTTCTTTCTCAGTATGTCTGTTGGTATGAGTTCATTCTGTACCATGTAACTTTGATAAAATTGTTGATTCTTCCTTGAAGGTTTATACAGGAATTTGGGGATCTCTTATGCATAATATCATATTATCTGAAAATACCCGTAATGTAACTTCTTTTCCTACTTATATCCCTTTAATTTCCTTCCCTTGTTTTATTGTTCCAGATAGTGCTTTCAGCACTATATTTAAAAGAATTAGGATAATGGATAACGCTGTCTCATTTCTGATTGTAGGATTGCTTCAAACTTTTCTGCATTTAGGATAATGTTGACTGTGAGTTTGTCACATGTGGCCTTGATTATGGTGAGCTATGTTCCCTTCAATAATACTTTCTCTTAAGACTGTTATCATGAAGCATGTTGGATTTTTTGTCAAAGGCTTTTTCTGCATCTAATTGGGTGATCATATGATTTTTTTTTGAAAAAAAATTTACTTATTACATATACAGTGTTCTGCCAGCATGTATGTTTGCAGGCCAGAAGAGGGCACCAGATCTCAATATGGATAGTTGTGAGCCATCATGTGGTTGCTGGGAATTGAACTCAGGACCTCTGGAAGAGCAGTCTGTGCTCTTAACCTCTGAGCCATCTATCCAGCCCTGATTTTTGTTAAGTCTATTGATATGATTTGTTATATTTATTGACTTGTATGTGTTGAGTGGCCCCTATACTTCTGGGATAAGGCCAACTTAATTATGGTGGATTATGTGCCTATATTTGACTTTCTAGTAATTTATTGATGATTTTTGCATCTATATTCATCAGGGATATTGGTCTGTAGTCTTTTTTGGTGTTGTGTCTTTAACCGTTTTTGGTATTAGAGTAATACTGGCTTCATAGCATGAGTATGGGAGCAATCTGTCTATATATTTTTAATACTTTGAGAAGTATTGGTTGTAGTTTTTTGAATGCATAGAGTAGACTTATTGTTTCTTATTGTTGGCAAGTGTCTTATTTGCTGTATGATTTTTACCATCATCATTACCTTTTATTGCCAGAAAAATCTCCCCATTTTGGTAAGCCAAATGTCATTAGGTGTTGCCAGATATTATTCATTGGCAAAATTATCCCAATTAGAAAACAATGTATAAACTCTTCTATAAAATGTACATTGTGTTTGTGTTTTGTTTAATATACCATGTATTTTTCTAAAAGTATTATGTATGTCAATGTTAATATTTATGATTTAACTAGTATCACATACAACTTATGGCTGAAGATTCTGGAGACCTGTGTACTGAGAGATGCGGAAATTGAAGCCCCCCAAAACTGAATGAATTTCCCTTTCATTACATAGAGAGGAGACTCTTATGTGGATACCTTGTTCCCTAGTCCATGTTCCTAAATACTCTAGTGTGCTTCTACTTCTGTGGGTGAATTTGTCTCTACCATGGACAGTATGATCACTGATTGTGGAAGGAATGGAGATAGAAATGGGATTCAGTCTATACAAACCTTTCCCTCCAAACTATCAACATGAACAAATGCCTCCTTAACTTATCTATTCACAAAAAAATCTATGCTACTCAAGAAAGGCAAAAATTTGAAGCTGAGTACACTATTTTCTAGATGAGGAAACTGAGGCTTAAGTAGATTAGGCTACTTCTCAAAGTTACAAAGCTGATAGATAACAAAAGCAAGCCCAGATGCAATCTTCTAACATGCATTCCCATCCTTTTATGCTTTCCACAACATTTCCTTTCCTTTTTTCAAAATTGAAAATAGATTTTTTTTCATACAATATATTCTGGTCATGATTTCTCCTTCCTAGTTTTTTCCAGATCCTTTCAACTTCCCCACTATCTAACTCTATGCCTTCCTTTTCTCTCTCTTTAGAAGACAAGCAAGCAAATAACAAACCTACCAACAAACCATAATAGAACAAAGTAAACAAACAAACAGAGAAAAGGAAAAACAGCAACAGCAACAAAAGCACAAAAAACCCCTACATGTATAGAGTCACATGCACACACAGAAAACTCTAATAAACACAAAATTGGAAACCATAATATGTAACCAAAAACAGTAAGGTTAAAGGCAATGCCCAGACAAAATATTAAGAGACAAATAATATCTTCAAATATTACTGAGTTCCTTTTGAGTAGGCCATCTACCACTACTGTTGGGTGTGGGGCCTGCCCTTGACTATGATTTGAGTGAGGTTTTTTTTTTTTTTTT
>CABHPH010143884.1:27154-40744 GCA_902168325.1 Peromyscus nudipes | reverse complement strand
GGGGGGGGGCATTCACAGTGCCCTACCCTTTACCTCTGAATGACTGGCTACCAATAGACTCTGGGAAAAGGGGAGAATCTCTGCCTATAGTTGTGTTCTCTGCTGAACCCACCAGACTCCAAAGATTAGCTCCAAACTCGTGGGCACATAAGTGGTCCTGATTAATCTAAGTGGGTCACAAAACCAACGAATAGTCACGAATAAGAGAGAGAGATTTGTGGGGAAGAGGAGAGGTTGACAGGGGAGGTAGGAAGGCAGGGATGAAAGTGGTCGGTACACCTTGTATACATGTGAGAAATTGGCCAAAACCAAATTTATTTAAACATATATTTAAAGCAAAAAGACAGAAGTTTCTGACTACAGACATAGCTGTGGTATTTTTATTGATTATGGTTTTAATCACACTAGTTCATGAGAGATGATAACAAGGTAAACAAAAGACTATACTTTTTCAGTAACATCATTAAGTGTGGGTTTTCAGCTCTTCATCCGCCTGCTTCACTGTACCTTTGTATTTATCTGTGCTGCTGAGGTGTTTGTGGCAGGATCCAGGGATGGTCACACTCAACAGTTCTAAGGATCTTCTGCAACAACATCGTGTCTTTCCATAGCTTAACCCCGAAGCTCCAACTGTCGCTTATAGACATACATTTAGATGAATATTCACAAAATCTGTTTCTCAGAATTAATCATGGGTACATTCATTCTAAGCAGGCTTGAGTCTTCGCCTGGCTTAGCAGCAAAGTGATGCTTGTGTTGGTAAATTGTTTGATGTTCCTCTCACCCATTATCTTGTTTTCTTTCCTCGCCTCCTGGGACAATTAAAAAACAAAACACACTCCTCATATCCAATGATTGTCTAGTGTACGCCATGGAAATTAACCGTAAGTTCACGGAATTGGTGGGGTGAGTTTGAGAAGGGTTTTATTGAGTAATCATTTTCCTCAGCTGATTACTGATAGTCTTATACTAGTTTTAAATATATCTTCAATTTTCTGAGGCCAGTACTTTTTTAAAACTACAAATAAAAAGTAAGCAGACCATAAGTTCCACATTGAGATCATCCTATCTTGCCTGCTTTGGGAAATAGGTCTCCTCTGTGAACAGAAAGGAAAGGACTCATTTTCAAACACAACTCCATAGTTGATCTGAGAGCCTGTCAGGGACCCTTACCCCACACCTGAAACCAAAAGCGTTTTCAGAGTTAATGTACAATGAAAGCAAGAAAATCACAAGAAGATAGCATAAGCTAATGGCAAACAGAGTAAGCTTCTAATAGACAACACAGGAAGCCACAATAATGGTAAATGGATCTGTTTAATCATCATTTAAGAACTGATTATATATATATATATTCAGTGTAGCTCAATTGTAGAATGCCTGTCTAGCATGTACAAGGCCCTGTGTTCATTTTCCCTGGTACTACCAAACAAATGAACAAGGTTTCTAAATATGGCAAGGGGTTGGGATGGTAAGAAAATGGAAAATGTTTTCAAATGCAACAAGCTCACTATGGCCATCTCAGAGTGAAAATATAAATTTTATTACCTTCTTTATATGATTTGATATTTTTGCTTAGAAAATTATTGCTTGTGAAATACAAAAGTCAAATGAAGTCAAGTGGGGGGGGTACATAACCGTAATCCCGGCATTTGAGGTCAGAGGATCTCGAGTTTGTAAGCCAGCCTGGGCTACCTAATAAGACTTGTCTGAACAAAACAGGGCTGGGGAGATGGCTCAGTGGGTAAAGTGCTTGCCGTGAGAGCTTGAGGACCTGAGTTCTGTTCCCTAGAACCCATGTGAAACAGCAAGGGGAAGCCGCACACACTAGACAGGAAGACCCCTGGGGCTTGCTGGCTCCTGTGTAGCCAAAATAGCAAACTGCAGGTTCAGAGAGAGACCTTGCCTCAAAAAGTAAGGTGGAGAGCATCTGGCCTCCACATACAGACACATAGATGTGCATACACAGACACGTATGTATTCACCCCAAAAGAAAAAAGATTACTTAAAACACATATACTAGATATTTATCCTTTTCATTACATATATAAAACAAGTCCCCCCCCCCCCCAACAAACTTTTCTTGCAGCTCCTTGTGGTGAAAATCTCTACGATGAGGAAGGCAAGCGGCTCCCTCCCTGCATCCCTGGTGCCTGGCTCACACCTGCCCTCATGGCCTGTTATCTCCTGGTGGCCAACATCCTGCTGGTCAATCTACTGATTGCTGTTTTCAAGTACGTATCATGACAGAGTGTGACAGAGGCCTGGTGGCTGCTGTTCATTGCTCTACAGATCTCCAATTCAGGGTCAGAAAGTAATGTGGATACCTGCATATATGTTCAGAGAAATTTACTAAAGCTTTTAAAGGGATGGGGTGTTTGCAGTCCTTTTGCTCAACTGTAATCAGTCTTGATGTAGTCAGCATTTAAATATATTTAAATTTAATCATGGCTAGTATTTTAACACTGAAGCACACACTTAAATCTAATGAAAATATTTTCTTAGGCAGAAGTCTCCTGAGTGAGAGGAGATTTGAGCAAGTTGTGCTTTTCATTCACTACCAGAAACACACAAAAATACTAACTTCACAAGCCGTTGTGGTTATTTTATATATAAAATATCAAATCTTATCAGTCAGGGCTGTAGAGTGGCTTAAATTACTAAATCAAGTGTTTATAAAACTGCCCATTTGACATGCATTGAGTATGTTGACAATACTTTAAAATGTTGAAAAAAATTCTAAGATGGATTTGGGAAATAGAGGCAAGGGGATCAAGGAGTTCAAAGTCATCCTCAACTACCCAGCAAGTTCAAAATCAGCTTGGGCTACATGAGACCCTGTGTCAAAAAACAAAACACAAAAACAAAGCATCTGCCAAATTGAGGAATATGAAGAAAAATTCTCCCTAGAATTGTAAAGTCATACCATATAACAAGACAAGGCTCCAGCTGTGGTCTCTAGACAATAATGGGCTTTCTTTCTTTCTTTCTTTCTTTTTTTTTTTTTTTTGGATTTGGTTTTTCGAGACAGAGTTTCTCTGTGTAGCTTTGCACCTTTCCTGGAACTCACTTGGTAGCCCAGGCTGGCCTCGAACTCACAGAGATCCGCCTGGCTCTGCCTCCCGAGTGCTGGGATTAAAGGCGTGCACTACCACCGCCCGGCTAATAATGGGCTTTCTTAAAGCCCCAGCACTAACAGACAGTACAATCATGCACTGACTGACTTCTGCAGCTAAATTATGACAAAGATTGCACTTACCCACATCCAAAATAGTGCACCCTCAACCAAATAAGCTCAATAATTAATCAGCCACTCATCTACAAAGTACCAAAGCAAGTCATCTAGTCACTTAAATGGAAAGTTTTAACTCTTCAAAGCACCTTTAAAATATGAAATAACACACTGAGCGTATTAATCAGCAGAGTCTGGTGTGAATTTTCAAGAAAACAGTGTAAACCAAAATTCAACATACTTGATATTTTTGAGCATAGATAATCCACACTGATGAATAAGGCAAAAAGTCGGGTGATTAAGGAATCCGCCTCAGTGAGATTGTATTAAGTCCATCTCATGATGTATTTTCATTTAAATCTAAGTAACAGATAGCCCCGAAGTTACAATAGAAACTAACTGTAAAACTGTCTTCTTTTAAAGCAACACCTTCTTTGAAGTCAAGTCAATATCCAATCAAGTGTGGAAGTTCCAGCGATACCAACTGATCATGACATTTCATGACAGGCCAGTCCTGCCCCCGCCAATGATCATTTTAAGCCACATCTATATCATCATTATGCGCCTCAGTGGTCGCTGCAGAAAAAAAAGAGAAGGGGACCAGGAGGAACGGGACCGTGGGTTGAGTATGTTGGGGATTCTTCATTTCTATTTGTGGGCTAATTTAAAGGGAAAAAAAGGTACTAAGTAGACACTTGCATTGCAGCCTCACCAAAATATTGAGGTGTGCGAAAAACATAACAGTCCAACTGCTGAGCATTTTAGAATGTTTGTTTCTTGCTTTCTGTGTATTCTAGCTTTGCTCACATATAGTGTAATCAATATCGGTAAAAAGCCAACTCATGGAGACCAGAGACTGAAAGTTTGCAAAATCCTTCTTATATACACCTCCATATGCTTCAAGACCCTTCTTAATGTATTAATGTGTTCCATGTAAAGAGGGTAAGGAAAGCCGCATGAGCGTGACTGCCCGTGCAATAATGTGCAAAACGTTTTCTGGGAAACCTTTCTGCTTTCCAGACAGATGCCATTCACTTTTGTGTTTCATTAAAAAGTGATCCATTTTGCTCCGATAGCATTTGGAATGCTGCGTGAGATAGTCTTTCTTTTCGGAGAGGCGTGGGGGGCTAACAACTACTTGAAGTAATCAAGAAACTGCCTATCCGTGGTGTAGAGTTGAAGCTTAATCAAAGGCTGCCTATAAAATTCTCAGTCACACAGCTAAAGTGATTCTTCTAAAAGAGGTCCTCACGTGCCCGACACTTCTCCCCCTACACAGAGCTGTTCCTCAGTGACGACGAGTTGAAGAAACTGCATGAGTTTGAGGAGCAGTGCGTGCAGGAGCACTTCCGGGAAAAGGAGGATGAGCAGCAGTCGTCCAGTGATGAGCGCATCCGGGTCACGTGCGAGAGGTGCGCCAAGTTCTGCACCCCAGTCTACGCGGGGTGCTCATTTCAAATCACTTCTTGGTTTTTTGGCTAAGATCACATGTAGTTGCTCAGAATTCTCCTGCATTTTAAACTGTTTTAAAAAGTCACCTTCCCCCCACCTCTGCAAGAGTGATGCAAATTGTATACGAAAGTGGGAAATAACGTTTATTTCAAATAATCAGGCAGGAAAAAAAAAAGTACTTCGTCAAGTGGAGTATTTACCTCAAATCCTATATCAGCTACAGAAAACCATCATCAAATCCCTGCCTCTATCCCTTTACCAAGTCAGGTGACCCACTGGGGACTGAGCTTCTCATCCTGCCTGTATGCACAGTTACTTGCCGCTGCAGTGAAGTCCAGAGAAAAGGTTCCCACCTCTGGTATAGCATGAAGAGTGAGATCTGGGAGGGCTGAGGTAAAGAGTGGGTGTCCGTTTCCCTTAATCTTCTGAATTAGGCAGGATCTGTCCTGTAGACAGAGAAATCAGCACGAAAGTGGTTAACCATGGATGGATGGATGGATGGATGGATGGATGGATGGATGGATGGATGGATGGATGGATGGATGGATGGGCAGACCAACGGTGGGTAGATGGATGAATAAGTACATAAATCAATGAATGGTTCAGTGAAGGAAAGTCAAGGGGGAAGACAAAGGTAGGAGTGTGCCAGTCTGATGTATTCCCTAAACTGGGAATAAGTAGCCCCCAAAGAAATGTTAGGCAGGAACAACAAACTCTTTCTATTTACATTTTTTTCAAATCAGAATTGTTGGGATGCTTTATTGCTTAGGAAAGGCAATGTGAGCTTGTTCAGATCTTGCTAGTATGTTGTTCCTGAGAATTCCACTAACCGTGGGTAGAAACAGATGCAGCAAACACGCCTAAGCAGGGTCTAGCCCATCCTATATCCACGAGCACTTAGTTTTCTGGTACAGATGCCAGCATATGCTGAAAAACACAAACACGATAGAATTTGAAAAGGGTTCTTCAGCCAGCCTTGACCAACTAAGCCCAACCACTGCTACAGAACTCAGACACATCTTCAAGCCTCTCTGGAGCATGCAAGGTCATTGACTGTGCCCCAGCAACATCTGGTCCCTGGCCCCTCCTAACCCAAGTCACCTTGTAATTCAACTAAACTCAACCAACTAAAGTCAAAGATTACCTGCACCAACACTCAGCCTTAATGAAGTACATTTTTAATAAGACTTTGAAAACGCTCAATTGATGGATTTACAGTAGTTGCTAAGCTTCTAAAACATACGAATTATTTCTTCAAAATGTAGTGAGAAATTTTCCGTTTGGGAGTTAGACATTGACCTGAATATAATTGTAGTCAGCCATTCACAATAGAAATTGTGTTTGGTTTTGCTCTGCCTCTCTCCCTTCTCTCTTCCCCTAACATTGTTTGAATTTTTATCATTCTTGGACCAGTGATTCAATGAATGTAGTTATCAGTGCACAACCAAATTGCGCTTTTCTCTTGGGGCTCTGTGCACACGTAATAGATATGAAAGTGTGCAGGGAATACAAACACACGATTTCCTGTTTTCTTGGCTGAGGCCCCCACAAGAGAAGGGAACAAATTCTTGCTCCTCTACTTCCGCTTGCTGCTCATTGCCAAGGCTGACTCACAGGTGAATGCTTTAGGCCAAAGGAGGAACATTCTTCCCAGTAACCAGACCACCAGAGAAGCAAGTGCCTCAGAGGCAGGGAAGGGATGCTCCTTGTCTGTACCTAATTTGGGGTACTTGCGGTTACTTTCAAAAGAGACATTCATGTGTTTGGAAATTTCTGCTAATTCTTCCACCCCTTTAATCTCTCCAGTCAGTTCATTTCTGCACTGTATTTGCTGTTTGATGACTGACTGCTCTTTCTCTCAGTGGCGTCTGCTTCAGCCACCAGGTGTGGGTTCAGGTCTGGTAAGGCATTCGTCAGACTTTCTCTCACCTCTCGGTTGCCCAAGTGTCTTTGCAAACACACACTGGGAAGTCTCATCACCATCTCCCTGATGTGCTCACACAGGGCTTTGCACATTACTCTTTGCCCTCCACAAAGGGTCCGCCGAGCATGTGTGTCAAGGTGGGAACTCCACACATGGCTTCTTCCTAATGCTTGGAAATGAATATTAAGTTCTAACACTTATTTTTGTTATCAAATGCCAATATTTTGTAACATCCAACGTTGAGGTCCTCAGTAAGAGATTTACAGTATGACTCACTGTTAGATAACACAGCCCTGGGTTACAGCAAAAGGTTCAACTCAAAGCTCCACCCACAAGCCCACTGGATCTCATAGTTCTCCCAGTTATAGACGACCTCTCTTGGGCTCCAGCCTCCATAAATGGCACCACCATTCAGCCACTTCAACAAGGCAGAAACTGAATGTCACCATGATTCATGTTTCTTACCTTACTCTTCTTTGACTTCCTCAAAGCACTTTGTCCTTTCCAATACAGGGGTTCTGCCCATGCCAATCCCTCTATCTGGTCCACCCACACCCACCTTCCCTACTCATCCCTTGGATCTCTGCTCAAATGCTAATGCCATGTGAAAAAGTTCCCTGACCACCAAACACACGTAACTGGGTCAAGACCATTGAACCTTATGATATAGTCAGCATGTCTATATTTTGTCCACCTAGATAATTCCACAAGGTATGAACAGAGTTTTATGAATGAATAAATGACTAAAAAAATCATTCATTCTTGACTTGACTACAAATCTCTAATCTATTCTCAACCATTTCCCTTGTGGAATTTGAGGCAGGTGATGGGACTCAACTATGCTCCCTCTGGGCTCAAATGTCTATGGTTTTCACTAGCCAAACCTGTAATGGCAGACACTGATTCCCTAGAACCTTCTATACTAGAGCTTTGTTTTCATAGACTTGTTCATGAATCTTGTTATATGGCCTTCTCTTTACTCATTTTATGTATTCTGATACTTCAAAATATACAGGATATAATGCAGCTCATAAAGCATACATTTAGATGCAGTTGGTCCTGTACTAAAGAAGCTGTTGATCTTAAATGGTCCAATCCTTTAATAGCAGGTTCTGATTCTTCCCAGCCCCTGTTAAGAGGTTTTCTGTCAGATTTGTGTATCTGAATTAAGGTTTTGGTTTTCCTGAAGACATAGTGATTCTTATTAAGAATGGGAAAGGCAAAGGACCATACAATGCACAGCTCCCAGAACATTTGGTATCAGCTGGGCGTAGTGGAACATGCCTGTAACCCCAGCATTTGGGAACTAAGGCAGAAGAATCATTAGCTTAAAGTCATTCTAAGGTTTGTAATGAATTCTAGAGCAGCCTTAAATGTGTATCAAAATAAAAAGAACAGGAAGAGAAAGAGGAGGAGGAGGAGGAAGAGAGGAGGGAAATGGAGGGGAGAGAGGAGGGAAGGATGGAGAGGAGGGATGTTCAATATTAGCAACACCAAAATAAGGGCTAATGTTGGCAGGCATTGTCTCTTTCCTCAAATCACAACAGCAGACAACCAGGAATTGGGGGCAGGAGACGACATAATAATATCCACCAGCAGGACAGGTCAGAGCTCGTCACCTTGAACATTTCATCTTTATCATATGCCTTAGTTAAGTTTCTTGTTGCTGTGATAAAATACCTAAGAAAGCAACTTAAAGAAAGAAGGGTTTTATTTAGGCTGGTAGTCTGAGGCCCATCGTGGTGGGAAGGCATGTAGGCAGGAGCGTGTAGATGCCAATCTCCCTGAATCCTTGGTGAGAAAGTTGAGAGAAATGAATGCTGGTGCTCAGCTCACAGAGTTATTATTTCCATTATTCAGTCTGAGACCTCAGCCCATATTTGGTGCCACCCACAATCAGTGTAATTCTTCCTGGCTCAGTTAACCCTCTCTGGAAACACCCTTATATACACAGAGGGTGTGTCTCCTAATTGATTCAAAATGTTATTATCACTTCCTACTTAATGACTAGTTGGCAATGTGTATGGTTGGCAATTGGAATGCCAACATCTCCCCAAGTCTTTGCAGGTCTAGTGTGGAGCACATGGTTCTCTTGGTGATTGCACCTCTACAATGGGTCCACAGGGCCAACTGGGTTGGAAAGAGTCTTTTCTGAAAAATCTTTGTCAGTGATTTAACTTCTGATTTTCAAAATCAAGAATTTTGTTATCTACCATGTTTACTCTGCCCATGTGGCTTCAAGGAATTCTAAAACCAAAATTTAGTGTTTGAGTACAATAAATATATTAGTCTCTGCCATAGAATATGTGATATATTTCTTCTTCTTCTTTTCCTTTCAAAATTATATTCTGCTGCCATTTGTATTATTTTGCTATGTAGTCCACCCTGGCCTCAAATTAATAGCCCCCTGCCTCAGTCTTCCAGTGCAGCACTTACATAAGTTTTGTTATGTCTAATAATTCAAAACATACAGAATAGAGTTCACAAGTTACAAATTTTGAATACAACTGGCCCTATCTCTGGAGAGCCTTAGGCCTGGGCTAGCCAAACCTGTAACCATAGATTCTGGTCAGGGGGACTTTTTGTCAGATTCATGGATCTGGGTTAAGTCTTGGGTCTCCTGTAGGTTTGAAAGGAAGCCAACAATCCATGGTGTTGAGATGTTATTTGGCATCCTTTTCTCATGTAATGAGGAAGAGGAGGTCCTGGTAAAAAGACCTCAACAGGGAGACAAGATGGCAGCTAGCAGAGATCAATCTTAGAAGGATGTCGAGAGCGTAAGAAGACAAAACACACAGCAGTGAGAAAGACATTTGGGACCAATCATATTCGAATGCTCTCATCTCACAAATTAATGGGAATCAAGGCTGCTTGGACAGAGAAAGGAATGGATTAAATGCTGGAGCTTTATGGGCTCATCGAGTGACATTCTTACTCCTCATTTGACTTTGAGAGCCTGTTTTAGTTACAGTTTCTATTGCTGTGATAAAACACCATGACCAAAAGCAAGTTGGGAGGAAGAGTTTATTTGGCTTCCATATCCTGAGTCACAGTCCACTAATGAAAGCCAAGGCAGGAATCTGGAAGCAGACACTGAGACAGAAGCCATTGAGGCACACTGCTCGCTGACTTGCTCAGCAAGCTTTCTTATATCATCTAAGACCACTTGCCCAGGGGCAGCACTGCCCCCAGTGAACTGGGTCCACCCACCTTAACCATTCATCAAGAAAATGCACTGCAGACTTCCTATAAGCAAATCTTATAATTCATAGGAGGCATTTTCTCAGTTGAGAGTCCCTCTTCCAGAATGATTATAGCTCTTATCAAGTTGACCTAAAACTAACACACACAGAGCCAATTCAGAGAGAGAGAGACAAACATTAAACAAACAGATAAAAAAAATATCAACTTCATTAGCAATGGCGTTATACTGGACAATGTGGCTCAGTGCTTGCCAAATACGCTCCTAGGATTAGGCATGCCAGCTCAATCACTGGCAGTAGTAATCACAGCTCCTGCTCACAGTCATCAGTCCCACCAAGCTTCTGTAAGACCAAGACAAACAGAAAACCACTTCCCTTGCAGGCAGCTGATTTTCAGAGAGAAGGGAAAATGTGCAGGGGGCCTGGATTCCAACCCCCAATCAGAAGACCATTCCTCCTCCAGAAGAAGTAAAGGCCGCGACAGTGGCAGAAGACACTAGCGTGAAGACTGAGAACGCAGAAGGGAAAAATATCAAGAATCAGGAGCACCCATGAGTGCTACAGCGGTCATGAATCCAGCAGGGGTGATTCTAGTTGCACATTCGTACTTTCAGGGAAATATACACAGAAGGGTGACATGGATTGTTTGGCAGAGTAATGAAAATGCCGCCATAAAGAGAGTGCATGGCATTGTACTGGGACAGGTCAGTGTGGCTCCCATGGCTTCCATCAGAGACATCCTGTCTTAGTTAGGGTTTCTGTTACTGTGACAAAACACCATGACCAAAAAGCAAGTTGGGGAGGAAAGGGTTTATTTGGGTTATACTTCCATATTGCTCCTCATCATAGAGGAAGTCAGGATAGAAACTCAAACAGGGCAGGAACCTGGAGGCAGGAGCTGATGCAGAGGCCCTGGAGGAGTGTTACAGATTGGCTTGCTCTCCATGGCTTGCTCAGCCTGCTTTCTAATAGAACCCAGGACCAGCAGCCCAGGGATGGCCCCACCCACAATCACTAATTAAGAAAATGTCTCACCGGGTGGTGGTGGCGCATGCCTTTAATCCCAGCACTTGTAAGGCAGAGCCAGGCAGATCTCTGTGAGTTCGAGGCCAGCCTGGTCTACAGAGCGAGATCCAGGACAGGCCCAAAGCTACACAGAGAAACTCTGTCTCGAAAAAACCCAAAAAAAAAAAAAAAAGAAAGAAAAGAAAGAAAGAAAGAAAGAAAATGTCCTACAATGGGATCTTCTGGAGGCATTTTCTCAATCAAGACTTCCTCCTTTCAGATGACTCTAGCTTGTGTCAAGTTGACATAAGACTATCTAGCACTCACTCCATAGCCCCAATGTAAGGATACATGGGGCTTGGAGGTTGAAGAGGCCCTGCTACCCACAATCAAATAGCTGTGACAATACTAGTGTCACCAATGGCAGCATAAACACATTTGATTGCCCCTAGGCACTATTTATCTTTACCAGGCTCTACAGGCTTGGTGATGATAGGCGAAGGGTGAGGAACCAGGACTGTGGAAGAGAGAATCCAGGATGCAATGGGCTTCACTTAGCAGCTGAACAGCGTCTGGTCCAAACAGAAAGTGCCAGAAGAAGCTAGTGATTTCGATGCCTAGAATTGTAGAAACTCAGGAACAGCGGTGGCGGTGTATAAATGAGGAACACAGAGCTAGCGTCCCAGAGAGCTTAATATTCTTCTTCTAAAAACTGTTCAGCGTATTGTTGACTTCAAAGAGTGAGAAGGACAGGAGACTTAAGGCTTAAGTTTCATTCTGTCATCATTAGTTCTCATTCAGTCTTTCATGTATGAAATCTCTGCAAGTCAGGGCAAGGTGCTACCCTGGGTGTTCTCCCTATAATTACTAACCTTAAAGACAGCCCTATGCAAGGAAGTAACTGGAAATTAAAATAGCCTGATGTAAAATTTAGAGTGGATTAGACAACTTTATGATCTATGGATCTGGAATGAAATTATAGAGTAGGAATAGTCATAGAACGCAAGTGCAGAATACCATGGGATCTTGAAACATGGGTTTGTACAAGAATGAACTGGACCTAACTCCACTAACATCATGTTTTGATGTGAATATTTAACTCTGTCATTATGGAAATGTTCTGTGTAATTTGTGAGGTGCCTTGCAGGTAAAGGGTGACTGTTCCACTTGGAAAGGTGGCTGCACAAAAAATATGTTTTAATAACTGACTTAGGGTAGAGCATCTAGGTCCTTTCCTTCAAAAAAGACACACAGGGTCTCACCATGTGAAGAGGAAGGTGAGACTAACATTAACAGACGGGAATCACTGCAAGAGCCAACAGAATCGTACCTTGCACAGGTAATCCCCTAGAAATGACTACAAAAGTTCCACATATTTTCCAGAAGTTTCACGCTGTTAAATGTGTTATTGTTTTAAAGTGATATGGAAGCACTAGCTTCAAATTTTTTTAACAAAAAAGTTTTTGCTCAACTTTGAGTTTTATGGATATTTTAGTAAAGCCAAAATACCTATTTAGTAATCAGTGTCGAGATCGGTGGAGATGTGGAGGAGGCTAGTAGCGACATCTCATTCTACTCGGGCATATTCTTTGACACTCGAGTTGCAGCTGCAGTTTGTGAGGAACCTTCACATATACAGTTTCAAGTAAGTCTTCCAACACAACTGTGCTCCAGCCACTCACTACTACTGTTCTTTCGAGAGGGACTCTTGGTGACAGATGCATGATAAAGAGAACTGAGAGGAGTAACTCCATCCCCAGCTCTAACAGGATTCCCCAAGTTGGTATGGAATTAATCAGAAACAGCCTAAACTAAACCCAAAACCTAAACTAAACAAACAAAAAGAGTAAGTATGTAAAGTCAGCTGTTAATCTGAAACCTGGAGGATGATGGTAGCATTTAGGATGCACTCTCTTAACAGAGGAATCCAAAGGCAATCTATCCTAACCTCTGAATCGGACAGAGCAATCTTAAGGGGTACAGGACGCTGCGATTATTAGTTAAAGTCCAAATTGATTAAGCAAATTCGTTTCTGGGCTCCTCAATGTCTTTAGAAAGAGGAAGGGGAAAAATTGGTGTTGGAAATTAAGTGGAGCTAAAAATTCTACTCAAAGTCAAAGGCATGATGCATGTGAGCTCAGGAAGTTTAGAGATTTTATTTGTGTGAATTTCTTTTCATATAAAAGGAGAAGGCTAGTCCCCAGGAATTTTCTGCTACCCTGCCAGATGAAAAACCCCGCGTTTGACAGTTAGAAAAATGACCCCAATGCCCTTTGCAGAAGTATTCTTGAGTGACCTGTGTTGTAAGTGAATACTGTGTGATGTGTGAAACAGAACCCAGAGCTGCTTCCTGTGATTCACAAGTGAGTCTGCCTGCAGAAGTAGTTACAGAAACCAGGAGCTCAGTCTGGAGGGAAATAGCAAGAGCACTGGTCAGGAATCAGTGTCAGGGCATTCAGAAGTACAGTGCATCACAAAGGACCTGCTTGCAGACCAAGGAGGTCTGTCCTTGAGCTTGGAGTACCAGTCATGCTAGAAAAACAGTTGTGAGTGACTTGATCAAGTTATTGGAAACATCTGAATGGAGTACTGGCACATTTTATAAAATAAATATTTGAAAAATGTAAAAGCCATTTAGTAAGTAACATAGTCAAGTCAGTCTATTTAAGTAATGTCTGAAGCCAGGTAACATTTGCTTTTCCATGCAGTATTGGAGGTCCCAGGTGTCACACACACACACACACACACACACACACACACACACACACACACAC
>CABHPH010143884.1:0-27144 GCA_902168325.1 Peromyscus nudipes | reverse complement strand
CACACACACACACACACACACACACACACACACACACACACACACACGGCTGTTACTCATTTGGTTCTTTGGTATATACTGGAGGGACTGCCATTGTAAGAATAGTTTCTTTTTTTTTTTTTTCCATTTTGATGATGTTTGTTGAAGAGGGTTTAGGAAAATTTAAGGACGAAAAAAAGGAGGAGAAAGAAAGGAAGATGGGGGGGGGGGGTCTGAAGAGATGTGACCATAGGGATGGAAGAGAAATCCCTACAGGAGGTCAGATCTGCTGAGCGCTTACACTGCACTCTACACCATGAAAAATGCTCGTTGTCCACATCATGGGATGGTGACCAGTGGAGTTACAGGAGCTCTTAGCACACCCCTTGTATCCAGCAAAATCTGTTTATCCTGTGTGGAAGCTGCTACTGTTTTTAAGCAAAGAGCACCATAATTGCATATCTGTGTTATCTTTTGGATTAGAGTAAAATGATTTTGGAGGTGGCTGGGTGTGGTGGCATTTGGGAGACTGTGCAGGAGGGTAGAGAGTTGTAGGGCTACTGGACAAGACCCTGTCTCAAAAAGACAAACAAACAAACAAAAAAAAACACAAATAAGACACTGCAGGCAGCCGGGCGTTGGTGGCGCACGCCTTTAATCCCAGCACTCGAGAGGCAGAGGCAGGCGGATCTCTGTGAGTTCGAGGTCAGCCTGGGCTACCAAGTGAGCTCCAGAAAAGGCGCAAAGCTACACAGAGAAACCCTGTCTCAAAAAAAAAAAAAAAAGACACTGCAGGCAAGGAGACTATTCCTAGCAATTTGCATGTTTATTTATGAGATTGAGATAAAATAATGGACTGTATGTCTTTTAATATTAAGTGAAATAGTAGGTTAGTCAGGGATAAAAGACTAGGTCAAAAATTGCAAATATTATAATCTACCATACTAACAAGTCAGAGAAAATGATCCACATGATTATATATCAATTGGAACACTTGACAGAATTTAGTGTTCATTCATGACAAAAAATAAAAAGAAAGAAAGAACTCTGGCTGGGAAGATGGTTTGGTATGTAAGACCACTTGGTGCACACCCTAGAGGACTTGAGTTAAGAAAGCCAGACGCCACATAAAAGCCCAGTGGTAAGATTTGTGCCAAGAATTTCAATACTGGGGTCCTAGGGGCACAGAGACGGGCAGATCCTGGGGGCTTGGCCAGCAAGTCTAGCTGAAACCGTGAGCTCTAGGTTAAATAAGATCTATTTCAAAAAATAAAAATAAGGTAGAGGGGCTGAAGAGATGGCTCAACCATTAAGAGTATACATTTCTTTTGAAGAGGACCCAAATTTGATTTCCAGCACCCATGATGGATGGCTTACAACTGTTTTATCCTCAACTATAGGGGATCTAATGTCTCTGGCTACCACAGGCACCAACACTTATGTACAACCCCCCCCCATACACAAACACATATAGACACACATACACGCAATTTTTAAATAATAATGATAAATATTTTTAAAAATGAGGTGGAGAGAAATAGAGGAAAACATTCAACATCAACCTCTGGCCTCTACATGTTCACACATGAGTGCAAACAAGTACGCATGCACACATGTGCACATAGACAATTTAAAAAAAATAAAAATAATTTTAAAAATTGAAATCCTCTAAGGAAACTAGGAACTTTCTTCAATCTGATGAATTGAATTTCCAAAAACTGCAGCTACATGATGAAAAACTGATTGCTTGCTTCCTAAAATTTTGGAACATGAAAGGACAGTTACCTCATCATGGCTATTCAGTGATGTATTGAGAGTCATGGCCCCTTCAATAAGACCATAAAAATAAATGGCTTGCATGTTTCTTGAAAAGGAAGAAATAGAACTATTCTTATTTGTAAATAACATGGTTATCTATGTATTTACTAATTAATCACATTTCACTATGAGCCTCTATCATAAAGAATAGAGGTTTCTCATGTTAGCAACTAAGCACATTGAAAGACATCAAATAAGCCGGGCGGTGGTGGTGCATATCTTTAATCTCAGCACTTGGGAGGCAGAGGCAGGCAGATCTCTGTGTATTTCAGTCCAAACTGGTCTACAGAGTGAGTTCCAGGACAGCCAAGGATACAGAGAAACCCTGTCTCAGAAAAGAAAGGAAGGAAAGGAGGGAGGGAGGGAGGGAGGGAGGGAGGGAAGGAGGGAGGAAGGAAGTCAAGTAAATCTTAGGTAATCTGTCATTACCATGTGGAATCACTCCATCAGATGTCAAGATTAGTAAGAAGTCCCAAAGCATGACTAGTTCACTGTGGTGATTGGAATGAGACTGGCCCCCATAGGCTCATTTATTTGAATGATTGGTCCCCAGTTGGTAGAACTATTTAGGAAGGATCAGGAGATGTGTCCTTGTTGGAGGAGGTGTATTACTGGAAATGAGTTTTGAGATTTCAAAAAATGTCATGAGATTCCTAGTATGTGTGCTTTTTCTCTGTTTTGTGGTTGTGAATCAAGATGTAAGCTCTCAGTGTTCCTTCACTCCACCATCATGGACTCCAACCCTCTGAAACCATAAGCCAAATTAACACTTTGTTTTATAAATTGCTTTGGTCATGGTATCTTATCATAGCAATAGGAAAGTGACTAAGACAGAAGTTGGAACCAGAGAGTGGACTGTTACTGTGACCTGACCATGCTGTTTTTGGAGGAATATGGAAGACTTTGGGACTTTGGACTCTAAAATCAGAGCCTATTGGGCTTTCCCTGTAGGAACTTGGAAGACAATAATGTTAAGAGCTATGCAGACTATGGAGGCCCAGTTCAAGAGGTTTCAGAGAAGAACATTATCAGTAACTGGGCTAGAGACCATTTTTGTGATATTTTGGTAATGAATGTGGCTGCTTTCTGCTCTTGTCCCAAGAATTTGCCCAAGGCTAAATTGAAAAGTAATGCACTAATTTCCTTGGCAGAAGAGATTCAGGATTAATATTGACTCTGTCATGTAGTTATTAGTAATCACTCTTAAGCAAATCTATAATGAAAAAGGACAAGTGGATCAAAAAGAAATACAAATGTACATTGAAAGAAGAAGAGGAGGATGAGGAGCACCAAGAAATTGAATGCTGTAGCTAAGGCTTGTGCTGGAAGAAATGAGAAGATCAAAGAGTGGTATGATCAGAAATCAAATAAAGGGAGGGGTGCCCTCAAGGCAAGATCCCACCGGGCTAAGCTTCCAACTTCTGAAAAGAAATTGCCTAAGGAATTTTCTGCTCCTAAACAACAACAAGTCAAAGCAGCTACAAATAGTATTCAGAGGTGCCTGGATTCACCCCAAGTTAGTAGTCAAATTTGGCAGTGTCATCCATGTAGTTCTGGCTTTCGAATTATGAGGGATACATGAATAGAGGTGTTTTGGAATCTTCTATCTGTGGTTAAGGTGAACCACTGAGGCCAAGTGTGTGGCAGGGAAGTCTGTGCATGGAGGCACAGAGAGCCCATTGCACAAAGCTGTGAAAGTGAAGCCTGGATGTGTTAGAGACACCAGGATGCTGTAGAGGTCAGAGGCATGGAAGACCTGCCAAGGAGAGCCACAAACAGGAAGTGGAACAGGCCCAAGAGAGAGAAGTATGTTGTAGGCACAAAGCTGGGGGTGGGGAGCCATCTAAGCCCTTTGATATCAAACATGGAGCTACAGCCGCTAAGTGTGCCCTGCTGGGTTTTGGTCTTGGCTTTAGTCTAGTATTTCCTCAGTAGGTCCCCATTCCTCCCTTTTGGAATGGTAATGTATATCTGTGCCATTGTATGTTGGGGGTGTATAACTTGCTTTTTGACTTTACAGGGGGCTACAATTCATAGATTGCTTTGTGTCTTAGAAGAGGCTTTGGACTTTGAAACTGTTGAGACTGTAAAAGTGTATGAAGATGTTTAAAGTTGAACTAAAGGCATTTTGCATTATGTATGTCCACAAGCCTATTTCAAGGAGTGAAATGTGTGCTTTGAATGAGAATGGCCCCCATAGGCTCATTTATTTGAATACTTGGTCCCCAGTTGGTGGAATTATTTAGGAAGGATGAGGAGATGTGGCCTTGTTGGAGGAGGCAGGTCTTTGAGATTTCAAAAACCTATGCCTTTCCCAGTCAGTTCTCTCTCTGCCTCATGGTTGTGAATCAAGATATGATCTCTCGGCTGTTCCTTTGCTCCCCCATTATGGTCTCTAGCCCTCTGAAACTATAAGCCAAATTACACACCTTCTTTCTTAAGTTGCCTAGGTCATGATATTTTGTCACAGCAATAGAAAAGTAACTGAGACATTCATAATTTGTTATTCTCATTAATCATTTCAAAAGTAAATGAAATCAGCCTATTTTCCCCTTCCTTTTGTATATATCCTATGAAATTTCAGCATGGGGAGAAAAGGCAAAGAACAAACAAAAAGAACCTCACCTCAGGTCAACCTCCTTCCATCCGGCACAGTGATTAAAAATGGGCTTTCTCCAAGTGACAACAGTTTACGGGTTCTAACCAGGCATCTGGCAGTTCCTCTTGGCCTCTGTTAGGTTACGAAACATTTCTTCCTTAGCTTCAGGAAGTAGCCTTAGAGAAACGAGATGTGAGAGGCCAAAATGGGAACCCTCCCAGAGGCCAGGAGCAGAGTCCATGCAGTGGAACAGGAGGGTTAGAGAGATAACCAGAGTATGAGCAGAACAAGAAAACAATGACTTTGACTTTGAGGGTTCTTCTTTCATGTATGAGTGGCTGGCGAACTACACTCTGAATTGGTTAATCTGAAGGGGCAGATAATTATAGAAGATGTCAGAAGAAAGATGCCTGTCTCTATTTATAGTTTATTTCTATTTAAATGTGTGCACAGCTGCATTATCTTGGGCTGTGATGTTTGTTGAAGGATTTCAAGCTCAACTGTTGCGGAGGCATTGTGGTTTGAATACAAAAGGAATCGTTACATTGAGGAGAGAGAGCAAGGAGCATATTTAACAGTCAACTCCAAGTGTCCTTCAAAAGTAATGAAAAGCCTTCAGTGCGATTCTTCCGCACATCCCTGAGGGGCAAGAGCAAAGAAATCCTCAGGACTGGACTGGCTGAGAGAGAGGGAGAGAGAGAGAGAGGGAGAGGCTATACCACAAGGCAGCCAGGCCTTCTCGCCCACACTGGATTCGATTCTGCTTAGTGGCAAGCTTCCAGAAGCCAGACCCTCCCTCCTCAAATGACGTAGCTCATCAAGGGGCACATGAATAGTTCCCTCTCTGAGAAAAGAGTTAAGAATAGACACCAGGACCCTGCCATGCAGCAGAGTGCAGCTGTCAGTGTGAGCAATACAAGAGTAGCCCTGACCAAAGCAACTCCAGGCAAATGCCACACACGCTTGCTAGCACATGGGTAAGTTGTGTGGGGCACACTGGATGTCCGGTGTGAGCAGAGGTGGTAGTGCAAGGAAGAGCACTCACCGGGCATCACCCAGATGACAAATGAAGAAAGAGGAAGGGCAGACTCTCACAGTGCGGGTGTGAGAGAGGTCGGCAGAACAGAGAGGAGTTTATGGTGAAATGTAGCAAGGACACCCAAGACCTAGAACGAGACTTCACTGCAAGCCAAGTTACTATAGAAACCACACATTTCCTTTTAAGAAAGTTGGGAGAAGAATCAAAGCCTGGTGGCATTACATCAAGGTGTTTGCCATCACAGAGGGAGGGACCTGCCTGGACAAGCTGTTTCAGTATCCCAGAGCCAGGATTCCCAAGTCATCCCTGGAACAAATTCAACTTTTAGAAGGTAGTCCAGGTTTAGGGATTTAGCTCAGTGGTAGAGCGCTTGCCTAGCAAGTACAAGGCCCTGGGTTCGATCTTCAACTCAAAAAAAAAAAAAAAAGTAGTCCAAAATCCTGGGCATACCTCACTGTCTCCTGGAGTTATATGTCGTGAACCTATCCACATTGTACATGTTGAAATATAAAACAAGGTTTATTCTAGCAGGTTTCCGTTCAAGCAGCATTATAGTTTCATAAGCTGTTGCTTGATGCTCTGGGAGATTTTTTAAAAACTTACCTAACACCAAATATTTATAATTTGCCATTATCTTTTCTTGCAGAACCTCACTAAGAGAATATTATTAAATATAAACAAGAATCTGGTATTCAGACAATTTAATGAGCCATTGTCCTTCAAGTAAATTATGTGTTAATCTGCACTTAATTATTAAAATTTGTTTTTGGAGTACCTTGAACTTCCAATGAAAATTTTTATTGATTCATTTTGTCCTGGCCCACATATTGTTGAAAGTCATAGCTAGAATTATCAAGAGTAATGGCTAGTACATTTGGCCTTCCAGATCTATAGGTTCTGCATCTATGGATGCAACAGCCTCAGGCTGAAAACCCATACTAAAGGCAGGCAAGATGGTTCAGTGGATAAAAGTGCTTGTCACTAGGTTTGACCACCTGCGTTTGAGCTCTGAGACCCACAGGGTAGAAAGAGAGAATCAATTCTACAAGTTGTCCTCTGACCTCCACATCTACACTGAGAAACATTCACACACACACACACACACTCCATTGCACAGACACTGAAATATGCATACACACACGCCACAAATAAAAATAATAAATATAATAAGTTTTAAAAGAAATAATTTTTAAATTCCCTCTATATTAAACATGGGCAAACTTTTTCATTGTCATTATTGCCCAAATAATACAATGGAGCAAATTTTTACACAGCATTTACATTATATAAGGCATTATAAATCATCTAAAGATGATTTAAAGTATATGAGAGGTGTACTGGTTATATGCAGTTAGTGTGCCATTTTATAAGGGACTTGAGCATCTAATGGATTCTGATACCCATGAGGGTCCTGGAGCCAGTCTCTGGTAGCTACAGAGGTTGTACTGTATTTGTAGAAGCAACTTAAAAGAGGAGGGATTTATTTTGGCTCACAGCTTGGGGTATAATCCATCATGGCAGAAGGCATGGCAGCTGCCTTGTGCTGTGGGGTGGGAGCTCGCTCACATCTGGAAGGTCAGGAAGCAGAGAAAGGCTGAGGCCTACATGGCTCTTCGGTGTACTGTTCTCCTCTTCCCTTTTTATTCAGTGGGATGGAAGTCTTCCCACTCAATTAATCCTCTCTGGAAATGCCCTCACAGGCGCTTCCAAAGGTGTGCTCAGTAAGGCTCTGGGCACTTGAAAGCTTCCTTAGTCCAATGCAGCTGGCCATCCAACAGTCATCACAGCATCTTTCTTCATCTAAGGCAGCACGAGGAACCAGCTGAGAGGCAACTGGCAGAAGCAAACATTGTGTGCTCAAATCGCATATCCTGAGCTTATTAGCTATGACCTCTGTTACTTACACTTTCTGTGGCTTAACTTCCTTTCTGTAAAATGGGAATGACAGTAACAGCCTTTGTCTCATAGGGCACTGATGGGGATTAACTATGCCTAGACCATGCACCAAGGTGCCTAGACAGCACCAAGTAAAGACTTATTAGTGAGCGCACACTGCTCTAACAGACTACCTGGCATACGCTAAACACTATGTGCTAACTGATATTTCCTAATAGTTCTCGTAATTTGAGGGAGAGCTTGTATTAGGGAGGGGTGGGCAACATGCACAAACAGGCTCAGCAAAGCCGGTGATCAAAGCCTGGAGGCTCATACAGCAACAACATTATCTATACTGTTTTCAATATTGAATTAATCTCAATTTAATAAACCTATCCCTTTGTATTTACCAGAGTTGAAAATATGTCAATGAGGTTGGAGGAAATCAATGAAAGAGAAAATTTCATGAAAACATCTCTGCAGACTGTTGACCTTCGGCTTTCTCAATTGGAAGAGCTGTCCGGCAGGATGGTGAGCGCTCTGGAGAATCTGGCGGGCATTGACAGGTCTGATCTGATCCAGGCTCGGTCCCGAGCATCCTCAGAATGCGAGGCCACCTACCTGCTGCGGCAGAGCAGCATCAACAGCGCCGATGGCTACAGCATGTACCGCTACCATTTCAATGGCGAGGAGCTTCTGTTTGAGGAACCTGCCCTCTCCACCGCTCCAGGGTCAGCGTTCCGGAAAAAAACCTGTTCCTTCCGCTTAAAGGAAGAGGATGCAAAGTCGCACCTGGACCAGCCAGGCAGCCTGCACCACACCCCGGGCCCCAGCCCGCCCGCCACTCCAGGCCGCAGCCTGCTTGCCCTGGACGGTCCCATAAGCGCAGAGCCCAGACCCGGACTGGACCCCGGAATCTCCGCTGGCGAGCTTGACCTCAAGAGCGCAGAAGCTGCACCGACTATGAATGCAGCCGCTGTTGCAGGCACTCAGCTGACGGTCGAAAGCACCGTTTCCCACCAGCTGCGGGAGAGCAAACTCGCGCGCTACTACCCGGGAGACCCCAACGCCTACAAAACAATGAAGTCCAGGAGCTTCGTCTATTCTGAGGGCAGAAAGCTGGTCCGGGGACTCAGCAACTGGGGTGCCGAGTACAGTTCAATCATGGACCAAGCATGGAACTTTCACTCGGCAGAATGGAAATGCCAAGTCCAAAGGATCACGCGCTCGCGCAGCACAGACATCCCATACATTGTGTCAGAAGCAGCGGCGCAAGACGAGCTTGAAGATGAGCGCAGTGGTCCTCTCCTGGCTCCTCAGATCTCCCGTTCCGCCCTCACGGTTGCTGCCGACAGGACTGAAAAGGAAAACTTACTGTCTGTGAAGCCTCACCAGGCTTTAGGATTCCCCTGTCTACGGTCAAGAAGTCTGCATGGCCATCCTAGGAGTGCTGAAGCCACGCCTAGCAAGTTAGACAGGGCAGGACATGCTAGCAGCACCAGCAATTTAGCGGTCCTGTCGGTTGCTCCAGAGGGACAAAATGCCGAGCAAGAGAAAAGGAACACGGAAACTGAATGCTAATCTGTTCTGCTTCTGATTCAAACCACCACCACAAAAACAAAGCAACAGACTAACAACCAGAACCACGAAGGGTGCCATCTTGGCCACCCAAAACACTATCGATGTCCGGAAATGCTTTCATTTTAAAAAAATTGAAAAATATTTAAACTGTAACGGACTTACAGCCGTGTCTTGTTAAGCACGTTTTAGTCAACTGTGTTGTTTTTAGTTGGAGTAGAACAGAATGAAAGGGATACTGCCAGGTTAGGGCTGTAGGCTTGCCCAGTATACCCAAATCCCGAGATTCAGACTCCAGCACCACACGGACTGTGTGTAGTGTGGTACATCTATACGGTTGTGATCCTAGCACTCATGGGGGTGGAGGCAGGAGAATCAGAAAGTCAACAGTCATCCTTGGCTCTGTAGCAAGTTCCAGGCCAGTCTGGGCTTCCTAAGACTGTCAAAAACAAACAAATAAATAAAAGATCATAGTCACTATTGAGACTGCATGAGCTTTTTGTTCTGAGGGCCACCCTCAGCCTGGCTGAGACCTTAAGGTACTGAAGTCACTACTGAGTCGCTTAATGAGTAAGTGACAGATAAGTTAAATAGTAGATGTAGAAAAAGGAAGGGAAGAAAAAATTTCAGTAGAAATGAGCAGTAGCCACACCCTTCATATGTTTTTATGAGGAGTTTTTGCTGGTTTATGTTTTAAAATCATACAAAGGAGGAAAGCACAGAATTCTATCAAACCTCACATTCCAATAATATAGGATGACTGAGTTTTGTGAATACAAGGTTACCGAGTTTGCATTTTCTTGTCTTTGTAGTCCTCAATAGCAACAAACAAACAAACAAACAAACAAACAAACAAAACCACGGTATCTTTCTCTAGGAATGGTTTACAAAGCTGCATGTAAAACCTAAACGTTAGTGGCTCAACAGCCACAGAGATGGCTCAGGGCCAAGAACACAAGGTGTTATGACTCAACATAATGTTCATACAAAACAAAGGGGTGGGCATCCAAAAAAGGCACTTTCCTTCGGAATTAAAGGTTTGCATTGTGATCTTGACATATATGCCTAGGATCGGGTGAAATGTAGTATGCTCTGAGAACAAAGGAAAGGTTGGGGTTTGAGACCCCAAATGTCATACACTCTGTTACAAAAGAAGGCGCACTGGCATTCCCAGTGCTTACAGGAGCTGGCAGGTGCTGAGTGTCTGATGGAGGCAGCGCCTATGGAAAGCTGGTCTCATGGGGATAGCGGCAGTTCCATCAGCTGACCTTCTATTTCACTGAAGTGTGACAGGATTAACTCCATTTTATACAATGATTTCTCACAAAGTCAACACCTATCATAACACGGGACTTTGTGCAGGAGTTGGGGAGGGACAGGGGTACCATCTAGGAGGGTCACCACAACTATACAGAATGGAATGGAAAGAGGACTTCTCTGGCTAGAATGGAAGTTAGTTAGTCCACAGTACCTCTGATAAGGACTCAAGGAAGTCTCCAGCACACACGGAGAGCCAGTCTCCTGCCTGGAATCATTGAGGGCTCTCCCTGAAGCCAAGGACTTCATAAAAAGAGCCATTGGCTAGTGGATCCAAGATCTAAGAAGTAACGGTGGTAGTAAGGGACCATGAGAGATGAAAATGGGAGATGATTTAAACAGAAGGAAAGGGGGACATGAACAAGTCGGTTTCTCTCTCTGAGTTCCAGTGGGGAGAGAGATAGAGGGAGACACGTGATGACAGACAGACATAGCCATAGACAGAAGCACAGAGCATCGGAGAGGAGCTCACCTCAGAGGTGCCAAAGGAAATGAGCAAATGTGATGAACAAGAATGAGATTGAATCCTTTTTTTTCCTAAAATAAGACTGAGGTTTTAATAGATTAAAACCCCTGAACTGATATGAACTTTTCGAAAAGGTCTGATCTACTACTATTGAGATGGGTGGGTCTTTGAAATTTAATCCATAGCATTTATGTAGTCAACAAAACTATTGCTTGTTTGCATATTGTTGCATGGAACATATTTAGTCATTCCTGCTGCATGTGTGTATGTGACTCCATGTTTCATGACGTGATCCACAAAAGATAGCTATTGACAACCACGATGATTAAGCCAATCAAAAAATTTAAGTCCTTTATATGGATGGCCAGACCAAGAGCAGGCTTGTGCCTCTAAAAAGCCTCTTGGTGCCCAAGCTCAGGGGAACAGAATTTTTAAAGGCAAAATCCACAAAGACCATAATTTACATCCAAGTTAGATAAGGGTCGGACCACCTCAAAATGTCCATGCCTATCACAGCATAGTAAGTATTTTAGATATAACCTGCCAATTATTTTTTACTTGTATCTTTTCTAGTTATTTTAGTTTACTTTAATCATTTTGATTAATACCTCTGGACCATGGTCAAGGTCATGGAAATCTCAAATGTGTTGCAAGGCAGATATGAGCATTGGGGAGTTGGGTAAGTGCTGAGAACTGTCTAAGCGAATATAAAATGGAGTCAGAACAAGATGGCATTACCTTAGTCATTTTCTTTCACCCACTACATCTTCTCTCATTCCTAAACATTTCCTTTTGATAACAAAAAATTTTAAAAATTATTCCTTTTATTTTTTGAAATTAATATAATTATATCATTTCTCCCTTTCCTCCCTCCAAGGCCTCTTTTTTCCTTACACACACACACACACACACACACACACACACACACCACACACTTACATATATAAGCATAACCTGATTAGTCTGCATAGTGTTAACAACTTGTATGTGTGTGTTTTCAGGGCTGACCATTTGATAGTGAATAATCGATTGGTGTGCTCTTCTCTGAGGAAAGCTTTCTATTTCTCTCAGTATTCCTTAGTTGCCTGTCATTCTTTGTGTAAGGTTGAGGCCTCTTGGGCTTTTCTCTGTTTCCATTAGTATATCTATTGTCTTTGTGCAGTTCATGTTTAGGCATGAGTTGGAGAGACTTCGGGGGTGTAGCTTCTGACACTCCTAGTAGACAAAAACCTCACAAATTACTCCCTGTTCCTCCAGCTGTTATAATCTTTCCTCTCCCTTTTCCATAATGATCCCTGAGCCTTAGGTGCAGGAGCTATATTATAGATGAGAATGGGCTCCACAACTATGCATTTTGATTGGTTGTGGTTTTCTGTAGTGGTCTCTCTCTTTTGCAAAGAGAAGTTTCCTTGATGAGGGGTGAGAACTACATTTATCTGTGGGTGTAAGGACAGATATTTAGAGTGTAGTTACAGATTATGCTGGCTTAGTAAAATAGTGGTTATAGGTTCTCCTCCAAGATCCATAGATTGACTGGCCCAGGTAGTTGAGTTGGTTTCCAGTACCAGGCATGAGTTCCCTCTTGTTGAGTGGGTCTTAAGTCTAATCAGAGAGCTGATGGTTACTGCCAAGGTCTGGGTACCACGATTACACCTTTAGGGTTATCATGCCATGCTGGCTGTTGTTGTGGTTCATACTTGGGTGGAACTTTTGGTTGCTTCCTTCCTTGAAATCCTGCATGGTGTCTTCTGGTACCATGTAAACTAGTCCTCAGGGAGGAGGTTTTCATGTCAGTTCCAGCTCTGGGCCGCACATCTAAAGTGTATCGTTTCTTCAGCAATAGGGACTTACCTTCCACCTCTAGGAGGCAATAGCAATAGGCTGTGACATTTTGGGAGTCTCGTGGATAACCCTGGCCAACAACTCAAAAGAGTGCTTCTCGTGGCTGGTATTGGGGTTTTTATTAGATGATCTTTGGCTCTTGGAGGAAGGATTATCAACCCAGATGGAGAAATTTCACCTACTCTATATATGTATATTTATACTGAATCATGTGTATTACAGGTATTTTTAGGTAGCTAATGCTCAATTCCATATCCTTACTGTTATTTTACCCTCCTCCCTCATTCTTCTGTATTTTGATAACAAAAACTTTTAGCCTTAGCCAAGTCTGAGACGGGAGCAGATTTCTAAGAACAGCTTGAGGATGTGTAATTGAACAGGGTTGGTTTGAAGAAAGGAAAGATTGTCCCTGAATTCTCCACCTCCCTGTTACACACACACACACACACACACACACACACACACACACACACATACACACACACACTTGCTGAGAGTTCTCCTACCTACCTTGCTCAGGTAGGGGATACATGTCCCATCCCTGTAAGTCTCTCTAAGAACCGTGGCAATTATACCTTATTAAGGTGTCGCCCCAAAGCAACGTTTTTTAGGAATATTTGTTCTACAGATAGAAATGAATAGCTTCTAATGGTGAAATCGGAGAACCTATGGCAGCCCAGATGTTCTCAAGAGCTTTATTATGTAGCTTAAAGCATACCGTGTAGCTACTTATGGACTTTACCAACACAGCAAATCTCAGGTACCGAGAGTTTTATCTACAGGCCTGGGCCCAGCTGCCTGGTATGGCATTGTTACTGCCCCCCCCCTCCCCGTTGTCATCACAACATTGTCCAAACACAGAGAACCAACTATTAGGGACAAATAGTCAACGTGACCAAATATATAGCACCATCTAGTATATCCAAATAAGAACACTACATATGTTGAACTGTATTGGTAAATAAATACAGATTCCACAGATTCTATTTCTGTTCTATATAAAATACAACACACAATAGAAAAAGGCTTTTGGACTTATACCACCCCAAATCCTCAGACATCACATGTAAGTTATAATATGACTTTAGGTAGATACTAAATATGGTGAGCAGAGCTGCTGCTCTGTGAGGCACTCAGCAGTTAGGATGTCCACAGGAGATGTGCTTTTAGAATATGCTCAGTTTATTCACACAAACGTTCCTTACAATACCATTTATTACAGCAGTCTCATGTAAACAGACATCTTATGGAGCAGGGCACGGTGGGGCAGGAAATGCTGCAGACTTCTGCTGGGGATTCCTCTCTGGTGAGGGCGCTGTGGGAGCAAGCTGTACCGGCATCCTTCAGCTGTGGCAGGCAGGGAGGATGACACCATTGGAATATCCAGAAGGTCCTTGAGAGCTTTGGACAGAGGCTAGCCTTGACAGGCGGGCATGTGTGAGCACAGCCATGGTCACCAGGACCAGAAGCACACAGTAGCCGGTATCAAAGTCCTTTTGCTGTTGGGAATCAGTGCCGAGGCTTGAGATGCCTTGTCTCTGGACTCCGGCAGTGGGATTCTGGCGCAGCCTCCTAAGTTCCAGTGTTTTGTATTGTTCCAGTGGGCATTGCCTTTGTGCTATCTGGCTCACAATGTAGGGCTGGTTTGCTAACATATCGGAGCCATTTTGGAGTTGGTTATCAGAGCCTATCATAGGTGTGGTTCACACAGGAGCTGCCTTGTGGCTGATTCCTATCTTGCAAGCATTACATTATTCCAAGTCACACAAGATGGCTTTACTTACATTCCTAACATATTAAGCTTGTTTTCAACTCTGTCCTATGGGAATTAGGAACTCAGAGTATCAAAAGGCCACACAAGGACATCTCTTCTTTGACACTATGTGACTGTTTCCATTCTGATTATATCATATGGCCACAGAGTTTTGTTGGTCTTCTGTGGGAGTCTCTGCAAGCACCAGGGTCAGCAGAGTAACCATGCACGTGAGACAAGAAGAAGATCTGGTTCAACATAACTCAGTAGCCAGTGTTGGTTCAAACTTCTAGGGTCGGACACCAGGCACTTTACTTAAAACATTTAAGTACAGTACAAATTTGGAAAAAAAAATTCCTGGTAACAATTATCTCAATCCTGTGTGCACAATAAAGCTTAAGGTGTAACTAAATAGAAACTCTTTTGCTAAGTACGTGTGACCTCTGCCATAAAAATGGGTTCTGTAGCTTAAGGGCCTAGGGGAGGATCTGACGTGGTCTTGGTCATCATAGAGGTCACCAAGCTATAAAGTACGTGTGACATCTCCCCTAAGGATGGGCTCTACTGGGAAACAATGTTCAAGATAAAGGTTGGGGGAGGAAGAGTATGAGGGATTCAGGTGTGGCCTGGCCTTGCAGATAGCACAGGTCACCAGGCGGTTAACTACATCCGTTCCCAGCCTTCTGGGTGGAAAACAGGAATCCGTCTCTTCTTTTGATGAGACAACTTTTTAAGATTCCTAGATTCTCTAGTGCTATCTGTGAGCACAAGGGCCTAGTGCCCTCTACAGCCTTCCATAATCTAGGTTTCAATTTTTACATTTAAATTGTTAATGTTAGGAAACAGTAATTCCATATTCAAATGCATCTTGTTGAATACATTGGAAATAAAGAGAAAGATTTCTTTTAAAACATGTTTTATTTGTAAAAGATACAGAAAGTCACATGAAAAATATGTGATTTAATTAAATATTATAAGATGAATATCTTTGCAACCACCACTAAGATTAAAGAATTTGCCAACTTAGTTGTGGTGATGTGTAACTGTAGTCCTAGATACTTATCACTCAAACTCACAAGGTTGAGACTGGCCTGGGGCAGCATAGTAAGACCCTCATCCAAACAACAATAATAATGATCAAGTAAAAACTATGAAGCAGTTTTAAAAACAGAGAACTTACCATTCACCCCAGATGTCTTGATACCTTTCTTCTCCCAAAAGAAACAAGACAGTAGTCTGTAGGTGGAGTTTCTCTGTGCCCTGGCAGTCAGCTCTGTTCCACCAGTTGGCTCCCAAATAATCACACTGAGACTTATTATTGGTTATAAATGCTCAGCTGATAGCTTAGGCTTGTAACTAACTAGCTCTTACAACTTAAATTAACCCATATTTCTTATCTATGCTCTGCCATGTGGTAGTACATTTTTTCAGCATGGCACGTTCATGTCCTGCTTCCTCTACATCTGACTGGCAACTTTTGTGACTCTGCCCTTTTTCTTCCCAGCATTCTCTCTGCCCCCCAAATCCTGCCTAACTATTGGCCAGTCAGCTCTTTATTTACAATGAGAGCAGCACATCTTCACAGTGCACAGAAGGATTATCCCACAGCAGTAGTCTTGTTCACAAAGTTCATTTCCTTCTTTTCTAATTGCTGCCATCCATAATTAATGACTACCAAACTGTGTGGCTTAACTCATTCACCCCATGGTTTCTGAGAGTCAGGAATTCATAGGCACAGCCAGTAATCAACACCCTGAATATTTGCTGATTTCTGTGATGTGAATACTTCTACCAATTTCAAACTACTAATGTGGGAACTCTGAGTGTAGAATTGGACAAAGAAGCCAACCACTGCCTATTACACATCAGCCTAAGCCAGCAATAGCATATTATGGTCTCTGTTCCACGGCTTTCAGGGAAGACTCAGCATCTGGAGGTGACTCAACAGCTGAGGGCTGGAACAGGGCAGAGACATTTTTAGTCACATGTCTGAAAGCTGAGCCTGACTCTCTGCTGGGATCACCACCTCAGAGCAGAGTGCCTATATGTGGCGTCTTGGGGAGATCCAGGCTCCCTTATAGTGATCAGATTTCTCGCTTAGTGGCTCCAGATTCCAAAAGTGAGTGTCCTTTCAAGCAGGGAGGAAATGTCAGCATTTTTGAGGTAGAAGTCATGCAGACTTACTTCCAGTGCATTCTGTTGGCTACAATTGAGTCAGTCACCAAAGCCAGCTCAGATTCAAGGGGTGGGGTCACATACAGGAATCTGCTGAATTTTTTGCCGACAGGTTTTAAAGTCACTGTTCTTGTCACGGATTATGGTTTTTTACCATCTGAAAGTTTCTTGGAACTGTGGTTATCTTTTTGTTTTTACTTGAAGGTCTTTGAAATCTGTGTTAATCTCCTGGCTGACCCTCTGGCTCGATCTCCCCCTTACAGTTTCTTTGTTAAGAGCATGGCTCATTTGTCATGCCAAGTTCCCTCTGCTCTAAATTTTACCTCCTGGATACTTCTAAGCAGCTCAGTATGTCCTTCTGTTCTGCACAATGGCAAGAGGACTCCCAGGGCTGCTGACACTTGGGTTTTGCAGCAATACAAAAAGAAAATCAAGGGACGGGAGAAGAAAAGGAAGCCCCTCGGCCTGGAATCCAGCTTGCCTTTCCTTCTCACTGAAGGCAAGAAATTTCAACAGAACAAATAAAGCCAAAATTACCTGTATAAATGTATATTTTCCTAAAGACATCTCAAGTAAGGATGCTAAAAACAGCAAGTGAACCACGCTTACTTAGGGCCAGAATGCAGGCAACCCCGAGGTTTACCATATTATCACACCTCCCTCCTTAAATCAAAACATGTACCTCATTAGGCCATCTTGTAATTTTACTTATAGTTAATAACATTTTTTCTGTGAGATAAGAAAATTAAGCAAAGTGGCTCACATAATTTTTACTTAATTTTTAAATCCCTTAAATTTTAGCTTTGCTTAATCTGTAAGCCTTGTTGTAAATCACAGCCTTTCAGCAGCATAACTCGGAAAACAGCAGAATCACGAATGCAGCCATCACAAAGATACCTAAGTGTGGCTCTTCAAATGCTCACATCCAGTCGTGTGTTGTATCCTCACCGTTGGGTAAACCTCTCTCCTTCTGCCGTCCACTCTTAAATCTAAAGTGTGTACTTGCCTTTAGAATAAGCCTCACTTACTCTGCTTCCCCCTGACTCATCTGAAATTGTTGTCTGTGGGTAGTCAAAGTGCAAGCTGTATTTGTGTCCATGTCCCTAAGGGAGGCGGGGCTTCTCAGGCTGTTGGCAGCAGAGCTGGCTGGACCCCTTTTTCCCAGGGCTCCCAGCAGGGTTCAGAGTTTGGCACCTGGGGCAAAGTGGTGTTGCCCCACTCATCCTGAGACACCCAACTTGTCCTTTTGTCACAGCAGGTGTTGATGCTCAATGCCAAGCTTCCTTTATTCATAGGAGATCAAACATTATAACCTGGGCTGGCAAGATGGCTCAGGGGATAGGGGCGCTTGTCCTCAAACCTGACACCCAAGTTTGATCCCAGGGATTCACACAGTGGAAGAGGAGAACTGACTCCCACAGGGTTTCCTCCAACCTCCATGCATGTATTCCCCCCAAATTAATTAATTGATTGATTGATTAATTAATTGATATAAAACACCGGAGCATCCAAATTCTGTTATTCTTTTGGTTTCTTTGTCGGAATGCTTCATGAAGAGGTGATTGCCTTCGTCCACTGGCTGTGTGCACGGCAGGATGGCTCATCTGGTGACACAGGACTGGTTGATTGCTCCCTTCCGTGTGCTGCCTTCACAATGCGTCAGTTTCCTGTCTGAAAGCGACCGCTGGTCGCATTTTTCTAAAGCACACTCCTGATCCAATGGGCTTATATCTGCACGTGGGAGGTTCAACCACCCTATTTATTATCTTCTCCCATTTTCTTTCTTTCACACTTTAAATACGTTACTTGATTTTCTTCTGGCATAGAATGTGGCCACCCAAACTTATGATAAAATCTAATTTCTTTCACCCCAAACTCATTTGTTTGTCTAGCTACAAAGATATTTTCATTCTTTTTCTTTTTTGAGAGTCTAAGAGTTCTAGAGGAATGTGACCTAATACTTGATAAGTCCAGATTAGTGTTCTCAATGAAATATGTTCTTTCAGTTTGTGGTTTCAAACCCATATTTTAATGTCAATGAAGTTATTCTTTCCAAACAAGAATGGTTTTCATTGTGATGTTTCCGTGCATATTCATCATTATATCTGCTTTTATGCCTCTGGACTGTTTGATCCCAGCCTTTCCCCTTCTCACTGATCCTCAAATATCCCCTCCCTCTATTTTCAGGTCCTGTATAGTCTGGTGCCCACACTTATTCCCTCTCCTCTCCTTCTCAGTTTCTTTCTCCCCTCTCATAGCTCTCTTTTTACTCCCGTCAATATGTACACATATGAGAGAAAATACTGCATGTACGTCTGACTTATTTGGCTTCACATAATCATCTCCAGTTCTCTACATTTTCCTGCAAATACCATAATTTAATCTTTATGACTGGATAATAATATTTCATTGTGCATGTATATACCATTATCTTTATCCATTCACCTGTTGGTGGACATCTAGGCTGGTTCCATATCTTGGCTATTGTACAATCAATAAACATGAATGTGCTCAGGTCTCTGTGGGGGCTGTCTTAGGGACAGCATAGCGGAATCATATGATAGTTCTGCTTTCTGTGTTTTGAGGAACATCCTACTGGTTTCCACAGAGATTATACCAGTTTACACTCACACCGGAAGTTAAGAAGAGTTCCTCTCTCTGCAATCCTCTTCAATATTTGTTGTCATTTGTTTTCTTGGTGACAGACATTCTGATCGGGGTGAAACGTTCTCAAAGCAGTTTTGATTTTCACTTCCCTGAAGCCAAGGATATGGAACATTTTTAAAGCATTTAGTAATTATTTGTATTTCTTCCTTTATAAAGTGTCTATTCATAGAGAGATGGTTCAGCGGTTAAGGGCACTTATTGCTCTTCCAGAGAGCCAGAGTTCAGGTCCTATGGCCTACATGAAACTGACAACTATCCAGTTCCAGAGGATCCAGCACCCTCTTCTTCTGCCCTTATGGGCACCCGGCACACATGTGGTACACAGACATACGTGCAGACACAACACCTCGACATACGCATTTTCATGAACATTTTAGAGATTTTTTTTTTTAAAGAAGTGTCTATTCAATGGGTTAGTCGGTTTGGATGACCTAGGAGAGCTTGGAATATTTGTATTTCTTTCTAGATTCTGGGTCAGATGTACAGTTGGCAAAAAAAACATCCTCTCATTCTGTAAGCTACTGTGCTTATTGTCTCTTTTTCTGTGCAGAAGGTCTTTTCATTTTGAAATTACATTTATTTCTTTATCCATGTATGTGGAGGAAAGGAGTGTGCATGTCCCATCGGTGCAATAGGAACAAGACATTGGGTAATTTGTTGTACTGACCCAATTAGAACAAGTGAATTAAACAAAAACTGAGTAGAGGGATCTTATACACTGAAAAGTTTCCCATTTGTCTTTTTTTTTTTCTTCGAGACAGGGTTTCTCTGTGTAGCTTTGCACCTTTCCTGGAACTCACTGTGTAGCCCAGGCTGGCCTCGAACTCACAGAGAGCCGCCTGCCTCTGCCTCCCGAGTGCTGGGATTAAAGGCATGCGCCACCACCGCCCGGCCCCTTTTGTCTTCTGTTCAGAACTACACCAAATCATCTTATAATAGTGTTATTTAACATGTAAAGTGTATTGCTATATAGAAAATAAAATACAGTTTTGAAAAAAATAAAAAAGTCAAATTGAGTGTGGTAGCACACTCCCTTTAACCCCAGCACTGGAGGGACAGAAACAGGCAGACCTCTTTGGGTTCAAGGCAAGTGTTAATCCCACCAGTTGAGAATAAAACTACTACCACAGGTTAAAGTCAAATTTGAAGCAAGCTTTAATTAAACGCTGGCCAGGTCAATGGACTCTCTGTTCAGGTCCATCTCTGGTTTCCCAGAAAATGGCCCTGAGTCGTGGTTTGCAGGGGTTTAAGTATTTCCCATCAGGTCCAATCAGGGGCAAGCATACATCTTAATGTATTTCCTGCCTGTGAACCTCCTGCCAACATGTGATCAATCACATCTGGTATAGTTGGTTCAAACAAAATTGTTTGGGGGAGTGAAAACATGTGGCTTATTATCTCCCGTGAACAATGGCCTCTAGCACTTCAGGAACTATCTGTCCTTGGGCAAGGGCTTGCAGACAGAGGCATTTTTTGTTTCACAGATCTCTTAGGCATAGTAATTAAAACTTAAAATGTAACTTTGGCTCTTACAGTAGCCTGATGTCTATAGCAAGTTCCAGGCCAGTTAGGGCTACACAGTGAGACCCTGTCTCAAGACAAACAGAGCAAAAAGGGAAGGGGCAGTCCTTTTCCTGAAGTGATTTACGTTTTCTTCTAGAACTTTCAGTGATTCAGATCTTAAGGTCTTTTTGACATTTGAATTGGGGTTTGTGCAGGGTGAGAGATAGGAGTCTAACACCCCTTTCTCATATTAAGATGTCCCATTTCCTGGTATCATTTGTTGAAGAGACTGTCTCCCTGTTTTTTTCAATTATCTTAGTTTCTTTTCTTGTTGTCATGATAGAATACTTGATTCTTTCCTTAATTGGAGCACATGGAGGCTGCTTCCAGTCCTCTCATCTGGAAGAAGGACTTCTTTTGAACCACAGTTGGTAGTATTTCTTCTGTTTTCTGACCCTGCACCCGCCCTGCCCCCCCCCCATTCCTCCAACTCAAGGATAATATATGCTCTGTATATTGAATCTCTTTTGTCTGTAGTAAATATCTGCCACTTTGTCCTTATGCTGGTTGGGTTTTGTCTTTTTGTTTGTTTGTCAGCTTTACACAAGTCGGGGTCATCTGGAGAGGAAACTCAACTGAGAAAATGCTTCCACTAGATTGGTCTTTGGGCAAGTCTGTGCGCATTTTCTTGAATAATGATTTATGTAGGAGGGCCCAGCCACTGTGGGTGGTACTATGCCTGGGCAGGTGGTCCTGGGTTATATAAGAAAGCAGGCTGCCCAAGCCAGTGAATAGCATTCCTCCATGGTCTCCGTTTCTGTTCCTGATTCCAGATTCCTGCTTTGACTTTCTCAATGAGCTACAACTGGAAATAAATCATGTCCTCCCAAAGTTGCTTTTGGTCATGGTGTCTTTATTACAACTATAGAAAGCAAAGTAAGGCAGAAATTGGCACCAGAGAATGGGATGTTACCTGACAGACCTGTCCATGTTGTTTGGGGGAGGATTTTAGAAGTGTTTGGTAAAGCTTAATGGGATGTTTTGTGGGAGATGAGAATGTGAAGAGCAATGCCGACCACGAAGGCCTGGATGTGGTTTCAGAGCTAAGTTGGAGACTCCATCAGAGACTTCATTGGAACTGTTCCTGTGATAATTTTTAGTGAGAGTCTGGGTTTCTGGTCTGTTGGAGCTAAAGAATTAGCTGTGGTTAACAAGACACCAGCACCATTGAAGTGAAGCCTTTGTTTTCCTAGGACAATTGATGCCAGTCAGCTGGGGCTGAGAGATCAGATGTTCCTAAGAAGAGACCAGCATCATTAAGGTGAAATCTTCTGGGACTGTTTCCTCAGGGTTACCACACAGAAGCTATGGTCCACCGTGATCAAAGCTGCGTCTCATGCTGGCAGCCAAACTTGGTAATGTGTAAGAATCTCCCTTGTGGTTCTGGGGTTTGCGGCATGAAAAGCTACAAGAGTGAAGGGATTGTGGAGAGCGCTGGAAGCTTGGCATTGTGAGAGCAGGGGTAGTGGGGAGGCAGGGGGAATGTGCAGCCTCTGATGCAGTGGAAACCTCAGGATTAAAGGGGCCACGGAGTGAAGCTTGGAGCTTGGCACTATATGGCAGGGTTGGGGTCTGTACAAGAGACCAGGGAGCCTTAGCAAAGGTGCTGCCTCAGTCTGAGTGAAGACTCCAGCATCCTGGAGATGCCAGGACTGTCAGATGACCACCCAAACCAGCAGTGTGTGTGGAGTGAAGCTTGAGCGGACTTGAGCCTACAAAACAAGCTGAGTGTCCTGTGGATAGCAGAGCCAGAGAAGGGGAGCTGACCAAGCCCTTTGGAACCTGAAGATCATGAGTGAACCCCAGATGACAGATATGGAGCTTCTCAATTTGTTACTCTGCTGAACATTGGTTTTGCTTTGATTTGATTATAACTATGCCCTTCCTTCTTGGAGTAAGGAAATATTTAACTTTTTTTATTTTTATTTTACAGGAACCCAAAGTTGAGAGACTTTGTAGTTTTAAAGAGGTGTTGGGTAAAGAAACTGAACTTTTAAAGTGTTTGAATTTTTTAAAGACTGGGACTTTTAAAGTTATACTACATTTTATATTAACATGATATCTTGGGGATAAACAAGAAAGGAAAGGCAATGGTTTAATTGTGACAAGTTTTTGTGTCAAATTGACAAGGTGTCAGTTGCGCTGGTGAGTTTCTTGTCAACTTGATATAAGCTGGGGTCTTCTGGGAAGAGGGAACCTCAAATGAAAAAATGCCTCTATCAGATTGGCCTGTGTGCAAGTCTGTTGAGTATTTTCTTGATTGCTGATTAATATGGGAGGGCCTAGTTCACTGTAGGCAGTGTGACCCCTGGACAGGCGGTCCTGGGTTATGTAAGAAAGCAGGCTGAGGAAGCCATGGGGAGCAAGTCAGTAAGCAGCACTCCTCCATAGCCTCTGCTTCAGCTCCTGAGTCTAAGTTCCTACTTTAACTTCCTGCTGTGACTTCCCTCAGCGATGAAATGGACCCTTTCCTCCCCAGTTGCTCTTGGCCAGGTCTTCTTTATCACAGTGGCAGAAAGAGACCAGTAAGAACAATCTGTTCTGTCTTTTCTCTACTTCTTCCTCCTTAAGGCATCTTCAATCCCCTTATTCCTCCTTCAGATCATTTTAGTCTAGTTTTTCATTTTGGAAATGATTTTTTTCCTTGTTTCTAATTTCACTTATTGTTTCTAGTTTAGAAACACTACCACTTCCTGTTCTTCAGACCTTTGTGCTCCCTTTGAAACAGTAGTTTTGATCTGCTTAGTGGGCAAGTCTCTCGGGTGGGTTTTGTCATCTGTAGGAATGCTGCTTCCTTCTTACTCCCTTTCATTACAACTCTTTTCATTTCTTTGTAGCGTGCGTGCGTGCGTGCGTGCGTGCGTGCGTGCGTGCGTGCGTGCGGTGTCCATGTGCTTATGCATTCGTGTGTGAGTACGGGTGCATGTGGAGTCCAGATGTTGAAGTGGGGTGCCTTCTATTGCTTTCCGCCTCAGTTTTTGAGACCGAGTCTCTCACTGAGCCTGGAACTTTGGGATTCAGCTATGATAGCTGGCCAACAAGTCTGAGGGATCCTCCCGTCTTTGCTTTGCCCCAGGGCTGGGGTCATAGACACATGCCACTGTGTTTGGCTTTTTACGTGAGTGCTAGGGAGCAAACTCAGATCCTTACCCTTGTGCAGCAGGTACTTGAAAACTGAGTGGTCTCCCCAGCCTGCTCATTGCAACAAACCTTGGCTCACATACTTTCCTGAGATTATTTTTCTGTGAAATTCGTTTTCTTAAGTTTTTGAGGCGGTTTAAGGCAGCTTTTCCAGTGAGCTCATCCTCTTAGCCGACTTTCTCTTGCCTTTGCTTCTTGTCTGCTGGGTTATGCTCCATTCTCAGCCTCTGGTTCTCAGCGTGGATCTCTTTCCCAGAGTCTCCTTAGGCTGGTTTTCAAAATTCTCAGTCCAACTCCTCGGTCTCTCCCTCCTCTGACACACACCTTATCAGGAGCCATTTGCTTTCTCCTGCTTTTGAAGAACTATCCCTTCTGTTTCAGCTGCTGTCCTTGACCGGACTGGCTGGCTCTTCCAGCAAACACCTTGGGCTATTCTGGAGTTCTCTGGATGCCTCACTGATTCCTGATGCGGATACGGCAAACATTGCAGGGTCAGGAGCATTTGTTAGTGTCATTTGCTCTAGTTTGGAAAGCTTGAGGATAGAATGTCCCTTAGATGTGCTGTTGAGGCTTCTCCAGGGTGGTTTTGGGGATTTTCTGTTTCTTTGTCCTGCTTTAATATGTTGTTGCTGTGTCTGTTTCATAGGAGAACTAAAAAAAACTGTTGTGGCTTGTCATCTAAATTCTAAATTGTCCTACATTCTCCTTTAATGCACTTTAAAATGCTGTTGTCTTGAAAAGCACATATCCATCCAAAGGCATTTTTTTTTTTCTGAGACAGGGTTTCTCTGTGTAGCTTTGAAGCCTTTTCTGGAACTCATTCTGTAGCCCAGACTAGCCTTGAACTCACAGAGATCTGCCTGCCTCTGCCTCCCTAGTACTGGGATTAAAGGTCTGCGACACCACTGCCCGGCCAAGGGCATTCTTTTGTAGACATCAAGTATAGCCACCTCTAGCTAAATCCACAGCTACCAATGTCTCCTACTTTTATCTACACTGTTATTACAGTCCCCACCTTTTCTCCCACGCCCTGCCACTACAGCAGTGGCTGTTGCAAACTGTAAGTCAGGTCACTCACTTCTCAGCTCAGCTCAGTTGCCAACTTTCAGGAACTGTCACCTGACCTGTCGCTCCCCTCTGACCTCCTCTTCCACGGGATTAGGCTGCTTCAGGATCCTGGCCTCAAATACTTACTCTGAGGCTCTTACTTCAGGGTACTTATGCTGCTGACCTCTGCCCCCAAACTCTTCCTTCTGCTTTTCACCTCCCTTCCTCTCTTCAGTCTCTGCTCAGATGTGATCTATGCAGTAATGCCTTCCCGATTTGACCTAAATCTTAATAAATAGTTACTTTTCTCCCCCATTCTTAATTTCCTTTACAGTACCTTTAAACCATGTTATATGCTATCTATTAATTTTCTTTTCTTTCTACTCATAATGAAAATGTCATGAATGTAAAGAACGTCGGCCTCTTTCAAGTCTTGATTCAGGCTCAATACAAAGCTGGCACTCAATAAAAATCTGTGAATTGATTGAATGAGTGACTAAATGGAACAGAGTCTCCAGCACTCAATAGGTATTCAGGAAAAATTAGCTCTTTCTTTTTTTTCTTCTTTTTTTTTCTGTCAAGGAAAAGAAAGTGATCTCTCGGGGATGCCAGTGTTCCCTATAGTAGAAAACCAACTTTGGAAACAGATGTGAAATTAGACAAACAGCTGAAACAGAGACACAAAAGCCAAAAGAAGGGGGTGGTCTAATACACCAAACATGCAGTAGTCAAGGTCAGAATCAGAGGCTGCAAAACCCAGCAACAGACTGGCTTCCAGCACCCCCCAAACACACAGTCTGAATCAATGATGCCTAATGAGACTGGACCTAGAGACAGGACCATTAAGACAAAAAGCTGTGGTGTTAATCAGATAGGCTCAGTGTTCTAAGAAGAAAGACCCACCATGTGAGAACACAGCAAGAAGGAAGCTATTGGCTAGCGATGCCGAGAGCCCTATTGGCCTGGTAGCAAGGGTTGTGATCCCATCTACTACAGGGAGGCTGAGGCAGGAAGATCCTAAATTCAAGGCCAGCAACTCAGTAAAACCCTATCTCAAAATAAAGGGGTTGGGACTAGTGTTTGGTGGTAGGGCACTTGCTAAGTACATGGGAAGCGCTCTATTCAGTTCAGTGTCTAGTATAGCAAGAAAAAGAAAAGGGGAGAGAAACTCAAAATCATTTTGACAGAGCCTTGATCTTGTGCTTCTCTGACTCCATAATTGTGATAAATAATACATTTTTGTTGTCTAGACCAGGGTGCCTGGAGCAAGACAGGAGCAACAGGGCCAGATCATTTAGTATTTTGTTATAGTAGCCCATTTAGTATTTTGTTATAGTGCCTATGTGGGCTAATACAACTAGATATCCAGAATATGTTACTGAAAAAATTACTGTTAAACCAGTAACAAATCTTGAGTTTTCCCACTTTTTAAATTTTGTTGACATGCATATTAAAGTCGTAGATCCTAAGAAAACATGAACAACAAAACCCAGAAAAGGGCACAAGTGTTTGAAGACTATTAGGGGGTTAAGTCCATTTCATGTAGGGAAGTAACAGAATAGTCATAAAAACTGAATGTGCACCAGTGGCTTTTCACAATCAGGTGTGACTAAAGGATTAGCAAGAAAGATAAGTGGGAGAGCAACTCTTTGGATCTCTGCTTCTTGAACACACACACACACACACACACACACACACACACACACAATTAGCGAATCGGCACATTTGTCAGCAAGGTGACTGATATCTGGGGCCACATCAGTTTCCCTGCGACATTCGTGATAAAATGCTGGGTTGGTGCTTTATTTTTCAAAGTATAATGGCATGGAATACCACTGGCTCTCTCCTACTAAAGGCTACTTCAGTTCATAAGTATGGTTAAGTCTAGAAATAACCTGCACAATGCTGAAGTTGGGTTGCTCTTTGCAACTTTGGGGCAGATTCTCATTTCCACAATCCAATGTAGTCCCCAATGAGCTGGCATCTTCTCTCACTGGGCTTCTGACGACTTATCAGTTCAATAGCTTCTTTCTATATGAGGATGGAGAAGGAAGGGGCGGGGACAGCTTGCTTAATATCTTTTTTCACTTAAAGTTTAACGAGAAGAATAAAATCAGTAAACTAAATTGAGGATTCTGCTTTATCAGCCAATATCATCTGCCCCGGCCACCTAGCACAGGCCAAATCTGCACCTCAAGGAAACCAGGGGTTAGGTCAACTGGTAGCAAGAGATCCTCCCTTGTGTCTTTGAGTTCTACTCTAGCAACCAGGTCTGTGATGATGCC
>CABHPH010143883.1:16403-31777 GCA_902168325.1 Peromyscus nudipes | reverse complement strand
CAGGGCTATGGGGAGTCTAGGCAGAGCTTGGAGGGGTGTGTTCTCCAGATTTAGTTGCTGAGATCTTTAATCTGAATAGCAGTGGACACAAGGCACAACGAGTAAGCCATCGTGCAATCCCCAACAGGAAGCCAAAGAAAGTGAGGGATGAGGTTGAGTGTCAGGGAAGTCTTCTGATGCCCAACACAATCCTGCCACTCAAAGAGGAAAGATGACTGAACCTGGACTTGAGGCACAGAAAAAAAAGCAAAGGGGAAGAGAAAAATAAGCAACAGAAAAAAGGTCAGAAAGGAAACGGAGGGCAGTATGTAGTTGTGTAAAAGAATATGGGGTACATTGCCTCAAGTAGAAGAGAAAAATGAGTTTTATTTGGTGGATACTGAGCTTAGTTGTTTAGGTTTTAGACCATTTGGAAGTGTGAGGGGTTTTGTTTGTTTTAATTTGTATAAGGGAGAGATTAAGCTAATATTAAATGAATCATAAATGCATTTTATCCACAATTAGAATGATTTTGAACAAACATAAAAACCTCTGTTGGTCCTAGAGCTAGAAAGAGTTGCTATAAACAGAGCAGGTCTAGTCCAGGGAATGATTAAACACACACTCCTGGTTCACCATACTCAAAAATGAGCCTGCCCCTGGGAATGAGGGAACTGTAATTTGATAGTTCCTTGTTTCCTTTGAAAGACACCAAGCTACATTTTAAACAGAATAGATGTCAAAGTTATGACCATGAAAATTATAAAAGGAAAAAAATGGCTGATTTTAACTGGCCAACTATCTTTCAGTGTCTGGCCAGCAGTTCAGCAGTTCATGATGAGTTTAACATGCCATCATGATAATGCAGCACTTGATCTTAGATGGGAGTGAGAACTTGGGAATTAGAACAGACAGTGAAACTGAGCCCATATACATATGCTTGGATTTATTTTTAGAATAATCCATTGAAAAGTAAAAAACCATCAGTATAGAAAACTTCATCTTTGAAGGGAAAATGTAAGAAAGTAAAGTGGGTATGATATTAATATTCTTTAATTTTTGTTAACTATTTGTGCGCATGTACACAATGTATATATGGATGTCAGGTGTCAGTTTTCTCCTCCTACCATGTAGGTCCCAGGGCTCAAGCTCAGGACATTAGGCTTGGCTGCTACCACCTTAACCTACCGATACATCTTGCCAGCCCCTTTCTTATTTTTATTTGACTGCCTCAAACCAAAGGAATCCTGTGGTATGACAAGAATAATTTTCTTCTTTTCCATCCCTCTCAAATAGGAATCATCAGCCATAAAACTCATCCAAAATATCTTAATACTGGTTTTATGGAATGAAATCCTACATAGAATTTTTTTCTGAAATGCACTCTTTAGAACATGTCTGCATTGTCAGAAACAAGTTCATCTGAAGGAAAACCGATTCTAGGATGCTGACCCAGGTCTTTTCTAGAAAATGTTCTTGGAAGGCTGTGAAACAATCCCATTTTAGATTGTTACAAATTTTATTTGTTCCTTCAGTGTTAAGACTTTGGATACTGTAGGTATCAAAGATGCATTTCAGACTAAATTCTAGTAGTTCCTCAAATCCTTGCTCATCAAGCATAGTATGGTTAAAATACACGTTTTCACATTTGTGAAATGTATCTCAATGCTGCAATTTGTAATTTTAGCATCAGATTCCTTAACCTCAGTTTTCCTTAACCTTACTGTGACGCTGAAGCAGCATTTACAGAATTTGTTATGTAGAAGATAATTTTCACAAGCTAGTAAAGACATACGGAATAAGCCCTAAGTGCTCATTTCCATTAGGTAAGTTGTGGAGTATGGTGTTGTATTAAAGATGCTAACATAAAGCAACCATTTTAAATTCAATTTTTTCAATATTTCTCAAAAACATCCTGTTTCACAGATCATACATTAACATGTTATAGAACAAAACCATAAACACCAAGGCAGGTAGACTGTTTCATACCCATACTGTAGCTACAAAGAAGGAATGAGGCTTGCAAGTTCAAAGGCAGCCTGGTGAAGACTTGAGGATGGCCTGAGTAAGTGAGACCCCATTTCAAACTAACTTTTTTTCAGAAAGGGATTTATGGTATAACTCAGTGGTAAAGTGTTTGCCTCCTGTGTAGGTCCTGTAGAAATGGGGAAAGGAAAAAGGGAGAAAGAAAAGGAGGGAGGGAGAGAGGGAGGGAGGGAGGGAGAGAGAGAGAGAGAGAGAGAGAGAGAGAGAGAGAGAGAGAGAGAGAATGCTATGCTAAACAAATCAAGGAATTAACTGGGCATGTGTACTGACATAATTACGATTCCCTGGAAATTAATTCTTTGGTATCCTTACATTTGTGCATACAGTTTCTTCTCCTGTAATGATCGTCTATCATTAGCAACCCAACCACTCCTCTGTTCTGCCTCTATGCTGCATAAGGCCTTTCCCACCAACCCAGTCCACAGTACTGCTCCTTAGAGAAGAAGGATTAGGAAACGCGCACAGAGACTGTGGCTGCTGTGCTGGAACTTGAAAGGCCTTATGGAATTGTATCCTCAGTTAGGTTCTGATGATCAGGAAAAGATTACAGATCCTCAGGGGAGGGGGTTGGGGAATGATAGAAATCTATCCCAGAGAGAATGACTCTCTGGTTCCCATCCAGATGACAGAATCCTTTGTAAGGGACATTAAATTGGTAGTCATAGAGGTAAGAAAGAACTTTGAGACAATCTGTTTAAGAATCGATTGTCTTAGAGGGAAGACAGGTCAAGATGTTCCTTTGGATTCTGTGTTCAACAAGTATCCTTTCCTCCACAATGGTGTGGAGCTACATATATTTTTCCTCCTAAAAGCTAATGCTAGCATGCACAGTGCAGTAAGAACTCAATGCATTATCACAGAAAGGCAACTGCACCATCCACATAGAGAACAAACAGACTGAGCTTCCAGGAGCAAAATTCTATGAGAGCAATTAAGGGAATGATCACTGAAAGCAAAGCCAATGTCACAAGAAGATTAGGTCCATTGTTGAAGGCCAGGCTGACTCAGGCCTGCTTGGAGATATGTCTCTCTCTCTTTAAATAATCTGAAGTTTGACCAACAAAGACACCCCCAGGTTCAAGAGTGGACCACTCCTGTCAACTCTGCTGTGCAGTTCCTAGTACTGAGAATAGACTTACAGTTTCTCAGTTTTCTTTGCCCTTCACATCACCATGCAAAGAACATCCATGATTCTAAGGCTGAGTTCTCCAGCAGCACCTGGCTTGTGTTGAACTATGTGTTACGTTAATTGTTCCAAGTCCTCCTCTGTTTGGCTTCTCAGTTTATATAAATGTGGTAAATAGTACTGGGATAATACTGCCTGAATTATATTGTACTATCATTATTGAATTAATTATTAAATGTCTGTCACACAATAAGTACTATTAGCTTTTCGTTAATTTCATTAATATTAATAACATTAATTTGTTCTCATTCATAATGCAATAATCCTGCAATTTTCTCCTCTCTTGAAAATCTGCTAAGGCATTCTCTAAGCAATTTTCTAAACTTCTTTTATCATATGTAATCTGATAGGAGGCCAACATTCCATGACCTCCAGTATAACACCCAGCCTAGAGATATCATTAATATACATCTGCTTGCCAAATTCTTCTACTTGTAGATTTTGCACATACTTCCCTTTCCACACTTCTTTCTAACAAGCTAATTCTTCATCAGCCTTCAAAGTCTCACTCTGATGTACCTTCAAGAATAATTATTCTCATGTCTCTGTAATCATAACCTATTTTCTAAAGGGAAGAGAAATGGTCATTATATCACAGGCAATCTTTATGTGTGTTCACACAGACACATCCCAACATTTTCTTCCACAGATCCTAGCAAGAACATTATTATCCTCACCTGCACTGGAATCATCTCGCTCTGTTCACATTATGGTTGGAAAAGGTGGTAAGTTGTGCTATTCTATTTTCTTACCTTGTTTTTTGGATTGGCTCTTTTAGTATGAGCATTAATATTATTGGCTTTGTTTCAAATACTAACTTACTTAGAAAAATGAAGCCAGTGGGAAGAGATAAAACAAATGGAATATGATAATACTTATATTAAAATGGCAAAATCTGTCTCTTGATGTTACAGACCTTGTTTGTGGACACTGAAAAGCTACATTTTGGTTTTGGAAAATGTGCATGTAATGATTTTATTGTTTTTATTTTGTTTTGTTTCATTTTAGGTTAGTTTTCCAATTTCCAAGGCAATGCTTTCCTCTCTGGCTTCTACCCTGACTCTGTGATAATCATTACTAATTAGTCCTGTTTTCTTTCCTTTCTTCTTCCTCTGTCTTTTGTATTGAGGTCTGGGACAGAGAATTTATATATTTCTCCAACCAAAATTAAAATTTGTGGAGGGGAGGACTATGAACCATGTCTAATCCTCTACGCATCCAGAGGAAAATGGAAGAAAGATTAATCCTTGTAAATGTAAACTGAGTGACCCCAACATGAAAGCAGGAGACAAGAAAGTGAGTTCTAGGTTGCCCAGGTAACTTAAGTTTTGTTAGAGTGCTGGGGTAGGTGCTTCACCAATATCTCCGCTTACACCCTTACACTTATGCAAAATGTCATCAGTTGTTATCCACTCTTAGGATCTCAAAAGTACATCATTTTGAAGCTGAATAATTGAGCAATAAGCCACACCCTGACTTGTACTGTTTAGTCCAATGTTTCAGTCACTTGTAGATCATCTAAGTCATTCTACATTAAAAAAAATTACCCCTGAATTCCTCTCTCTTCCATTCTGCATTTTTATCACCACCTTTGCCTCACCACTGCCCCGTTCTAGTTCAGAGCTCTAACTGGTTCTCCCCTCAAAGACTGTCCACTCTAATTTATCCTCTCTCTTGGCTTTTCAACAATATTATATTTCTAGCAGCTAAGCATGTCATTCTTCTGTTAAAACTACTACAGAGAGAATAAGATTGTGCAAAGAATGACCCTTAAAAACTGTTAAGGGATGGCTTGCTTGGTGTCCAAGCTTCTCTGAGGTCAGTGCTGCATTCCCCTGCATCACACTCTCCCTTGGGTAATTCTCTGGAACAATGCAGATGCGCTCAGGCCAGATGCTTTCTGGGCTGAGCTTCTTCTATTTAGAAAGCTTCCTGTTGAACTTTTCTCTCCAAGCCTTTTTTGACTTGTTCTACTAAAAACTGTTCATCCCTCTTCTTTTCAGTCTGTGCTATGTCCATCCACCCAAACAGACTTCTTTATGTTGACTGGAGCTTGCAACTCTATGTCCTCAATTACAACTTGGAAAAGGCATCATGTCTCCTCTGCTTAACATAACATCATCCCTCAGTGAAGGCATGCAATAGTTATTTACAGAATAAATGAACAGTGCAAGTTCTGACCTGAAATGTACCATCCTGAAGAGAAAAGCCATGCTGCTATCCTGTTCAGTGACAGAATAAGCAAACTTGGGGGAAATATTAGAAAGCATTTTCTGGTAAATGCACTGACTACTTGGGTGACATAAGCGTATGAAACTATCTGACTCCATATCTTTTATTTATGTGGGGTTCTAGAATATAAGAAATTAATGAAAAATTTAAGACAGCTGTGAGGGCAAATGTCGCTGTGACCACATCATTGGTACCACTATCTACACTATATTAGCTTCTTTCCATGTTGATGTAACAAAGTATCCTGAAAGAAGCAACCGCAGGGAGGAATGGTTTACTTTGCTACAAAGTTCAAGATTATAGTCCTTCATAACGGGGAAGTCCCGGCTACAGGAGCTTGAAAGATCATCTTACACGCATGTCAACAAGCAAAGAGCCATGGATGACTGTGCTCAGCTTGCTGTCTCCTTTTAATTCAGTCTAGGACCTCAGCTCACAGAAATGGCGCTGCCCACATTTGGGGTGGCTCTTCTCACATCATCTAAGTCAGTACTGTCCCCAAATATACCGGTAGATAACTAATCTAGGTGCCCCTCACAGGTATGCTGGGAATCTCGTCTCCTAGGTGATTGTAGATGCTCTCTAGCTGTCAGCTAGCATCAACCATCACATTCACCACTGACACTATCAGTACCATCATCAAGGCTACTGCTTCCATCAGCCGTTCAGATCCCAATCATCTTGAACATTTTCCAGTGTTCAGCAGAATTAATTCAAAACTGAGTTACCGTGTGGCAGAACAATCATCCACACTCTTTTCTGTTTCACAAGAAACTGAAGCTGAGAAAATACTGTAGGGAATGGACTCACTGGCTTGGAAAAGCAGAGTTCTTGGCAAGCAGCAGACCATTGTGTCACTGACAGAAGAAGAAGGAATAAATAATGGAAGCGCCACGGGCTATTGTTTCTGGAAACAAGATATATAAAGTAATAGGCGCTGTTATCCTCTAGTTTGGACAAAACAAGGCAGAGATTCAAAGAAAGAGAAGAGATGTGAGACAGCCTTGAAATGAACATGGATGACAGCAACTTCCCCTCAAGGTAGATGTAGAAGAGAATTTAAGGAATCAAACAATCTCATGTAAAGAAAATGAATTCCTTGGCTGTTGCTGTTGTATTTTTTTAATCTGTAAGTAGATTTATGTGCTTCTAAAAGATGGCCTTTATTGAACTTCAGCAGAAAAGCCAGGGGAAACAGTGTCAGGCTGTTACCCCCTAAATGTCTGCTTTGGCCATTCCTCCAAGACTCAGCATGCATATGGTCCAAATATCAGATCAGCGGGTACCAAGTCTGTCAAAGCAGTCTGCCCTTTCTGCAACCATGTAAACAAAGCTGCAGTTTTCAGAGAGTTATTTCGGTTCAGCCACTGTCAGATAGTTCAGAGATTTTTACCCCTGCTGACTCCCCATAGCCCTTCAGAGACTGACAAGAATACCGATGCAGAGTGGATGCAGCAAAAATGAAAAACAGATCCTGCAGCCTGTCTGGAATACAAGGTGCTCTTGGTCTGTCTTTTAGTTGGAATGCAGATCTTTATTAAAATCACACAAAGAAGCTGGCAACTCTTTCCTTCCTTCCTTCCTTCCTTCCTTCCTTCCTTCCTTCCTTCCTTCCTTCATTCCTCCTTTCTTTCCTTCATCTCCCCTTTCCCCTTCTGTTTTTCCTTCTTCCTCACCCCTCCTCATTTAAAATAAATTGTCCTCTTGATTATATTTTTATTCTAGGATCTTATTACAGCTATTATGTTTTATTATATTTTCACCAAAATCTTTCCACATACCACTAAGCTACCCATTTAAACTCTTTGAATCAGTGAGTTCTAAATTATAGGCTGTAGATAAAGGATTTTAGAATGTACAAAGTAGGGTTAGTCTGAGCTCTTGTCTGGGTTGGTCACTCTGTTAGTTGAAGGCAAGCATGTTAGTATCCATGGGTTTCCATTCATCTTCTAAAAAGTGAAGGACTGGCTCAAGATGTTAGAGATCTGAGGTCTGCCTGTATTGATTCCAGTTTCTATTCTGGCAGGATTCAGAACTCTGTGGTGGTATTGTGTTCCCCAAAATATTGTGCACCCTAATAAACTTATCTGGGGTCAGAGAACAGAACAGCCACTAGATAAAGAAGCCAGAAAATGGTGGCACACACGCTTTTAATCCTAGCATTCCAGAGGCAGAGATCCACCTGGATCTCTGTGAGTTCAAGGTCACACTGGAAACAGCCAGGTGTGGTAACAAGAGCCTTTAATCCCAGGAAGTGATGGCAGAAAGCAGAAAGGTATATAAGATGTGAGGACCAGGAACTAGGTTGGTTAAGCTTTTAGGCTTTGAGCAACACAGTTCAGCTGAGATCCATTTGTTTGAGGACTCAGAAGCTTCCAGTCTGAGGAAACTGGATCAGCTGAGGAACTGGCAAAGTGAGGTGGCTGTGGCTAGTTCTGCTTCTCTGATCATCCAGCATTCATCCCAATACCTAGCTCCAGGTTTGATTTTATTAATAAGACCTTCTAATAATTCGTGCTACAGAACTCAGTTTGAAAATTAGTTCATTCTTCATTCAGCCCAATTATTTAATGTTTGCTATTGTCAAATACCAGGCTAAGATGATGAGGAAGAGAAGTAATTAATTGTTGTTTAATTTTGTCTTTTACTTCCCCGGGGTGTTTTGAAATTAGGGGAAGTTGAAGGGACATTGTATTTACTCTATATCTTGGGTACTGACTGAAACATGAATGGAAATGTTGATAGTTAGGCACAAGCCATAGCTCTTAAGTGACTAGTGCGATAGATACTAACTGTAAAGTTACAAAGATAAAGGAAAACAGAAAGACTTTCCAAAGAAGTCTTGATATTCAGGTGTTGGGGAGAGTAAGGGTTTTAAAAGTTAAACTATGGGATGGAAAATCCTATTTAACTGGAAGTCAAAGCAGATGCTCATGAAATGCTCTGGGGTGAAGGATGGTCTGAAGAGAGATCAAACCACCAATTATTTTCCCAGGCCTGACTTGTTCATCATGAAAGTATTCAAGATATGATCTTAGCATTCTAAGAGAACCTCAGTGTAAGTGATGCGGTGACAGAACCATTACCACTCCAAGTATTCAGGCAAGCAGTTAAGGGAAATATACAAGTTGAGTATTATAAAAGATGAATAGAAATATCACGAAAATCAGTAAGATTTAACTAAATTCAAGAGAGACCTGGCTAGTAAGGAAGCCATGAGAACAGAGATGTCAGGAAGAAAGTGGGGATGCAAGGATTTATTGACAAGAAGGGCATGGGTAAGTGAACACAAATAAGCTGAAAACAAGGTTTGGATGATTTATATTTCCCCCAGACTTATATGTTGAAGCCATAAGCCTAGGAGATGGTATTTGACATGGTGGTTTGGGACAGTAATTAGTCTTGGATGAATGTGTGGTGCTGGAGGCGGGTTACTTCCTGTGCAATGGTCTTTCTATAGACGAACACTCACTCTCTCTTGCCCATGAGGACTTGGTGAAGACTCAGCCTTCTGCAAGTTAAGAATAAAACCCCCGTCCACAACCTAGACCTAGGACTTCCTGACCTCTGGAACCATGAGAGAACTCCCTTTTTTCATTTTTTAAGCTGGTCAGTCTATTATATTTTGAATATCAACCTGAGATGACAAATGTACGTTCATCCCATAGCTACTGGGAACTGGTTTTGGAAGAGTGATTTGGTGAAGATAAGCTGTGAAGTGCTATTACAGCAGGTTAACGTGATGGAGAACACACATGGTGGTGAAACCCCAAGAGAAGGACCTAGGATCATGTGATGATAGTGGCTCACTGTCAGAATCAAGACACAGAATGAAGCACCAAGAAGATAAGAACAAGGGCAAGGCATGGGCAGAGCAAGGCCCCAAACCTGGCGGTGAAATTGATGGAGAGGTTTGGAGATGATGCAGAAAATTAAAAGTGGGATGCTTTATGAACTAGAGGCAAAGAAGCCTCAGGGCCATAACTGGAAGAGTCATAACCCAGGACAGGAGAGCTGAAAGCAAGGTCCTAGGGTCAGACCACACTGTAGCCAGGAGTCGCATGACTCCAAACAAGAAACCGCAAACTATAATGTGAAAGAGACTATGTAGAACTGGAAGAAACAAAATAGAACTTTTTAAAGTTTCAAGCCAGTGAGAGATGTTGTCTCAAAACCAAAGCAAAGCAAAACAAAACAAAACCAAAAACAACAAAGCAAAACAAAAAACCATAGTGGAGGTCAGGGACTGAATAACACCTGATGTTGGCCTCCACACACATTCTTATACACACACACCCACATACATTTGCACACACACACAAGTTAAACTGAAGTTCATAAAAGATAAAACAATAAATGTGATGACCAGGCTTCTTCCTTTTAAAATTTCTTTGATGGTGTGTGTGTGTGTGTGTGTGTGTGTGTGTGTGTGTGTCCTTGTGTACGTGTGTGTACAAGAAATCTGCAATCCAGAACAGAAGTAGAATTATACAGAAATTCTGTTTTGAACTGTTTGTGTGTGTGTGTGTGTGTGTGTGTGTGTGTGTGTGTGTCAGTATGTGTGTATGTGACCACAGTGCCCACAGAGGCCAGAAAAGAGTGTCAGATGTCCTAGAGCTGGAATTTCAAGCTGGAAGGTAAACTCAGATCCTCTTGAAGAGCAGCTGATATTCTTTTGTTTGTTTGTTTGTTTTGAGACAGGGTTTCTCTGTGTAGCCCTGGCTGTCCTGGAACTCACTCTGTAGACCAGGCTGGCCTCGAACTCACAGAGATCCTCCTGCCTCTGCCTCCCAAGTGCTGGGATTAAAGGTATTTGCCACCTTCTCCCATCCTATAGCTGGTATTCTTAACTGCTATCTCTCCAGTCCCACAGAAATTCTTAGGAGACAGACACGCATGAGATTACATTGTGAAAGAGAGAACCTTTCAGGAGATTCCTCAGCACAGTTAGGGTTCTGGGGGAAGCGTGGTAATCATGGGACGACAGAGGTAAAGGAGGCAAAGCAACAGAGAAGCTGTGAATACCAAGTCCAGAAGACAGGGCAGATCAACCAGCAACTCCAGGAAGAAATGTTAACATAAAAAAAATATGGATCACCTCTACAGGCAAACCAAGTCCCAGTCTTCAGGTTGGAAAAGCCTCCTCTGTATCCAGAAGAATACAACTTTTTTTTTCTTCAGAAATATCCAATTTATCTCTATGTGAGTAATTAAGCCAGGTTTGTTTTCATGTACCCAGGAAATCAATATTTTGCATTGTTTTGAAATTAAAGTTGGTTGCTTCATTATATCAAGTTTTTATTTTAACTCCACTGAGATTCCATTTATGTTTCTGCCTCTGTCGACTTTGTTTACAAATTGCAAATCCCCCACTCTGTCATTGAAGGACTGAGAAAGTGCTAACAGAGAAAACCTTACGCTTGGGTGAAACATCTCCAAAGGTCGTTAACTGATGTCCTGTGGATAAGCGTGGTGGATCAGGGCTGAGCCTCACTTGAACCTCTCCTACCCTCCATAGTCTGCTCAGACAGAGATCCTGGAACACAGATTCCGGCTCCTTAGGCTCAACAGTACAGGAGATACAGTGTTCTTCTACTCTGTCAGTCCAGAGAGTGAGGAGGTTTGCAATGATTTATCCTGAGGAATCTCTCACCATTTCTAGTCACTGTGCATCTAATCCTAAACATGTTGCTGACCACAGTGCAGGTCAAGGAGCTTGAGCCAGAAGTCCAGATCGCCAGCATGCAAGTTTAAAACAATTGTTCCATCTTATAAAATATTGAAGCAACATTTTTCTTTTACAAAATTTCATCCTACAAAGGTCTTAAGAATTTTTCATACTGTTGCTGTAGGCACATCAATAAGTAATTTTGGTATCTAGATATAAGTTCAACTCAAAATATAGGTAAGATCTTTTCTCCCAGCTGAGTATAATGGTGAGTATCTGTAATTCTAGCGCTGGGGATGGTGAGGCAAAAAAATTACTATGAGTTTGAGGTTAACATGTGCTAGATAGTGAATTCAAGTTCAGCTTGGGCTGCACAGTGAAATCCTGAAGAAAACAAACAAACAAAACAAGAAAGATTTTTTTTCATATCCTGGTAAATACACACACACACACACACACACACACACACACACGCGCGCGCGCGCGCACACACACACACACACGCGCGCGCACACACACACACACACACACACACACCACACACCTCTCTCTCTCTCTCTCTCTCTCATATATACACATCTTGCTATAGAAACAAATAAGTTACAAATTAATTATGTATGCTACTCTTTATGAAAAAATGATAATTCTGGAAGATGTGCAGAATTGTGTCTTTCTGGAAAAAAATCGAATTTTCCACAGGCTCAAAGACTAGGAGAAGTGACATGTTGTCAGTTGTATGCTCATTTAGATTTTATGTTCTGTTCATCTCCTTACTCAAAATAATTTTACAAATGGGAAAAGAAAAGTCTAATGACTCAAGATGTAGGAATTTATGAAGCAATAAAAGTTCAAATTGGTAAGCAATATGACTCTGCACCCTTTTATCTCATTAGGTAAAAGCATGGACGCTAAAGTGAGTCCTCCATTGCCGTAATTTCACTAAAAGCAAAACACAAAGGAGAGCATACAAAATTTGCAACACTAACAAAGCTGATGTCAGATCGAGGAGACTTTCTGAAATTAAATGATTTTTTAACAAAATTAGCTCACTTTTTTCCTTCTTGTTTTGCTAAAGACAAACATTTCAGAGATAGTCATTCAAACCACTTGGGCTTTGCTGGGCTAGCGTCTTCTCTTTTGCCATCATCAAATATTATTCTGCCCTTTCTAGTTAATAGTATACTTTCCATCATAGAAAAATGGGAAGGAAAATCAGTATCACCTGAATTCCACTTCCCTTCACAGCAGAAGCTGAAGAGAGGCATCACACTTTTCCTTGTGTGCCTCTTGGTAAAACAGAGGATGAAGGTTATCTTTTGATACCTTGTTTCCTCTCTTTTTAAAACAGTCATCCTGCTTTGATTGTAAAAAGCAGGGGATTCATTGTGACATTTCCATACTGTACATAATACAGAACAGTCATATTTACCTGCCTCTTAGCCACCTCCTCCTGTTCCCCTTCACTCTTCTATAATCTCACAACTTCCTTCTTTAGCTTTGCATCCACAGTTTGCTCCCAAAATGCCATACTTGAGAGAAAGCATGCAACGTGTTTGTAAGGCTGACTTATTTCACCACGCATGGAAACTTCCCCTCGTTGCACATGAAAGACTCTTTCTGTGGTAGCCAAGTCTTTTATACTAAGGGTTTATGATAATATTAGTGGTATTATAAAAAATTGATTCTTTGATATTTTCACACATTTATTTAAGAAATTTAGTCCTTCTCATCTTCTGTTTCTCTAGTTCATCCCCTAGCCTTCTCTTTTACCACCTCCCCCTTTTTCTAAGAGACAATGTTTCCTTATGTAGCCTTGACTGGCCTGCAACTCCCTATGTGGACCAAGATGGCCGAGGAACTCAGATATCCATCTGCCACCTCATCCTGAGTATGGGAATTAGAGGCATGCACCATTACACCCAGCTGCCCAGCTTCTTATCTTACAGCACATTTTAGCTCATGAACACATTCCTCTTCACAAAGAGTCTCAGCATTTTAATCTGTCACTTACATGTCTTCCATTATTTGTAGTTTTTAATCTCTTTGACTATGACTAAAAAACCCTATTTAAAAATTACATTTCTTGCACGTGGGAGGTATATATATGCAGCAGTGAATATGTGAAGGTCAGAGGACAACTAGGGGGAATCAGTTCTCTCCTTCCACTATTTGGGTGCCAGGGACTGAATTTGCATCACCAGCCCACGTTTTTCTACATATCTGTTAGTCTGTAATTCCTCGTTTTATGGCTTTTGTCATCGAAACTGAAGGTGATCTTAGGAGATGACACTGTGGCACTAATTTGGATGAAGTCTTTTCTTAGATTGATGATTGTGTCAGTTGAAACCTGTCTTTCCCTTCTTCAAGACTGTTTGGACTTACGCTGTCATCATTTTAGTTCTAGAGTGCTTCATTTTCTAAATGGTTGCTTTATAAACCAGAAATTACAATGTACCTCTGTGTTTTATGAGCAATGAAATAGGTGGGCCATTCTATCTGAAAACTTCCTTTTGGTTTAATTTACCAATTTTCTATTATCAATAAGAGCTAAATCCACAGTAAAAAGTCCATTCATTACTTTCTCAACTTTTGAATGTCAGAATCTAGAAAAGGCATTATCATCTCAGATTTTATATGATCTGTATTTCCCAAATAGTTTTGACTGAAAACATTTGGCCACTATGTTGTTATCTTAATTCTATCATCATTACTATATATTGTTTTGGTGTCACGTTAGATAGATGACTAAAAGTATGATTGAGTCTTTTATATATGTCACCTTAAACACCATAGTCCTATTACCAGTTTATTTCATTACAAAGGTACATCATAATGGTTTTCTGCATTAATCCATATGTTTCTATAGTTTAATATAATTCTTGCCTTAGATTTTCCATCATGTATGTTATATTATTTTGATCTAAACTAAGAATAACTTTCCTGGTATTATGCCCATCATGAGCCCCTCAACAAGTTCCCCAGTATTTGCAAGGCTTTATTCTACCTAGAAAGCCATTTGTGAAAATTTATGCTAAAGTGATTCAGAAGATAAAAAAAAATAGCTAAGTTAGAAAGTTGACAGTTTTAGTTATTCTAACATACTGTTGTCTATTATTTTATGAGGTACTCGTTGTTCTACTGGTCAGAAAGGAAGAAAGGGGAGGGGAGGAAATTGAAAGGACATCGTGGGGAGCAGAATGAGTGGGCCCATCTCTGCCTGTGACACAGGCGCAGGCGTAGGTGGAGAGATGTCCCAGCAGCAGCCTATGAAGGGAGGGCTGGTTCTCCAAGGGACTTTGCAGCTTCTCTTTTTCTGTCTGAAATGGAAGCAGAAGTCTGCTTTGTTCTTTAGGAGACTGGACACAGAATAGAGAAGTATTTTAGCAGTGTGACTAGTCCCATATTTTCTGGTATTTTGCAGGCAGGCAGTTGAACACTGTTTTGCTCTGGGCTCTTAAACTTCCAAGGCTAACAAAGAACCATAATGTAAAGGTTCCAGATGTAGGCATCTGGTGGTCACAGAATGTTAACATTTGACTCATTCTTCTACTAAGTCTGCAAGCACAAGAACAAGCTGAAGGAAATGTGTTCCATTAAATGACCATAATATGTAAATATACTTTATATAGAAGCTAGCTTTGAATTTCCTTCTAAAAATTCATCAGTATGTACACATACACTTATTTCTTAGGGAATGCAATTAACTAATAATAAGATTTTTGAAAATTATATTCTAATAAAAAACATCATACTATTAGAATTCACTTTTCCCCTCCTGGTGCACCTGGGGAAGAATTATTCAGCAGATTCCCTCATGAATATATATAACCCAGCAGGAAATAGACAAATTTTCAAAACAAGATTGTTCCGCAAATGAAATCTAATTCATCAGTGATTGAACATCATATAGATTCAACCAGCTAGTGTAGTGGGAAGGGAAATGAGAAGACATAAACGTCTCCAAGAAGAAAAGCTTGACTCTGTCACAACATTTAGAGCCTACTAGAGGATCGGAATAGACCTGGGCTTTAGCTCAAGTTAGTGCAAATCTGTGTATACATCCTGGTGCAACTCATCTCTGGGAAGACATCTACATCAATGGGAGAGCTTTACAGCTTATGTATTTGCTGGGTCCCACCCAGACACTGCTCTAGAATGTGCCTGAGGTTCCCAGGAGCTCATCTAAAATAGCTCCAAGGTCCCTGCTTAACCCAGACACAGTTCCAAGTAGCAAGAGAGGAACAATGGCTGATCAAAACAGCC
>CABHPH010143881.1:0-11806 GCA_902168325.1 Peromyscus nudipes | reverse complement strand
CCCCCACAATAGACTGCTGGCAATAGTCGAGAAATAGCCCGATCTGACCTACCCTGGTGATAGGATGGCCAAAAATTGTTTTAATAATAAAAATATACTTAAAAATTTATTTTTTAAAAAGAAGCAAGCTTTCTTGGTGGTGGTGGTGTATGCCTTCAGTCCCAGCACTGAGAGGTAGAGGCAGGTGGATCTGTGAGTTTGAAACCAGCCTGGACTACAGAGTGAGTTCCAGGACAGCCAGGGCTACATGGAAAAACTCTGTCTTGAAAATCAAAACCCAAAAACAATAACAAAAAAAAGAGTGAAGCTGATGTAGCCATTTTAATGTCTTACAAAATAGACTTCAAACCAAAACTAATCAAAAGAAATAGGGAAGGACACTACATACTCATCAAAGGAAAAATCCACCAAGAGGACAAGTTTGTAAAAGAAACACAGAATGGGAAAAGATATTTACCAACTCTATGGTTTGTCCAGAGTCCGGGGAAGACACTGTCTGGCGTGGGATATCTGAGAGAAAAAAAAATCTATGTACACTATGCTCTTATGTCTGTTCCTGTAAGACAAAATTCTATCTTTACAGCTACAGCTCCATCAGGCATTCAGGGCAGGAATAAATCTAGATACACCAAGCTCCTTGTCCGTCTACTTTTTTCTCTCGGATGAAATCCTGTCTACATAGCTTCAGTTCTATCCTGACATTCAGTTCCTCTTTGTCCCCTCATTTTCTGCCCTCTCATGGTCCTGCTAATGACTAAGCTCCTATGCTTCCAGCCTCATCTTCGTCCTCTGTTTCTTCTCCCTCCATCTCCACTTGCTCTCTACTCCTGGCTCTGATGAACTCTACAAGGGTTCCGCCTTACCATCTACAGAACCTCTGTGTTCTTCCCTTTCCCCTGGTCATGCCTTTCTGTCTGCCTCTACAGAAAACGCCTGTTCCTTTTTCCCCTTACCATGTAGTTCTCTGCCTCCTCAGGAATGTTGCTCCATCCTACCTTCCACCTTGATATGTAAAAACCTCTTTTGTTCTCAGTCAATTGCTCTGAAGAGCCACTAGGTCTCAAGGCAAGGGGATGGTCTGAGCTTCCTTAGCACAAGAAGCAAATCTATGCATCTCCCACCAGCTTGTCTTTGCCTACATGATCTTATCCAAGTACTGACTGGAACAGGGAAGTTCACACACACATTCTATGGGAATTGTGAGCACAAGAAATTCATAACAAGGCACAGCTGAATATTAAGCTGTATAACACCCAATAGTTCATGCTAGATGGCTTTCCACCTGACTGGCCCTTGGCCTAGTCAAGGCATAGCTTTAACACACAGCTGGACTCCTTATAACGTATTCTTGTTGGCTGGCCACACAACTCCACATCTGATAGAGGACTCATATGTAAAATCTATAAAGAACTCAAGAAACTAGAGATAAACAAAAGCAATAACCCAATTAAAAAGTGGTGTAGATATCTAAACCGAGAATTCCCAAAAGAGGAAACTCAAATGGCTGAGAAACTCTTAAAGAAGTGTTCAACATCCTTAACCATTAAGGAAATGCAAATCAAAAGTACTTTGAGGTTTTATTTTACACCTATCTGAATAGCTAAGATCAATAAATAGCTAAGATCCTCTCAGTAGCTCATGCTTGAGAGGATGTGGAGTAAGGAACACTCATCCATTGTTGGGAGTGCAAACATGTATAGCCCCTATGGAAAAAAGTGTGGTGGTTGCCCAGGAAGATGGGAATCCATCTCCCTCAAGATCCATCTATACCACTCTTGGTTTTATACTCATAGGACATTTTATCCTACTATAAACATATTTTCTCACTCATATTCATTTATAATAGCCAGGAATTGGAAACAATCTAGATGTTCCTTAACAGAAGAATGGATGAAGAAAATGTCCTACATTTGGGATGGCTCACTTACAGATTCAGAGGTTCAGTCCATTATCATCGTGGCAGGGAGCATGGTAGCATGTAGGCAGACACTGTGAGGGCTACATCTTGATCAGAAGGAAACAGGAAATGGACAGTGTCACACTGAGGGAAGCTTGAGCAAAAGAGACTTCAAAGCCTGCCCCTTAAAGTGATACACTTCCTCCAACTAGGCCATACTCACTCCAACAAAACCACAACTAATAGTGTTACTCCCTATGAGATTATGGGGGCCAATTACCATATACACTAAACACCACAGGACTGATGCACAGAGACTGAGACAACATGCAAAGAGCCTACACAGGTGTGAACCTATGGGGTCCTAGGTCTGAAAAGAGAAGTTGACACATTTCCCAACCCTAACCCAGAATCAATCTCCAATTGATAATCTCTTACAAATGAAAATTTAGTTTTCTACAAGGAAACTTGGTGAAACAAACTACTCTTTTTTGTTTTTGTTTTTGTTTTTGTCTTTCGAGACAGGGTTTCTCTGTGTAGTTTAGGTGCCTGTCCTAGATCTCGCTCTGTAGACCAGGCTGGCCTTGAACTCACAGAGATCTGCCTGGCTTTGCCTCCCAAGTGCTGGGATTAAAGGCATGTGCCACTGCCGATCAGCTCAAACTACTCTTAAGGGTAGATTGGATCCTTACCAGTTGATGGCCAAAAGAAAACTAACTCAATGGCATTATTGGAGGTTCCTTGTGTCATAATGTCATGTCAGAGCTTTTTAAAGAAGTTATACATATATATTTATACATATGCATATGTATGTATGTATGTATGTATGTATGTATGTATGTATGTATGTATGTATTTCCTCTCTTTTTGCCCTATAGGTCCTTGGCCTATATAGTTTGATATCTAATTTAGTGTTTTTATGGGATATTTGATGCAAATGATTAAGTCTTTGTGTCTATATCTCTTTCAAGGCCATTTCTTGGGCTCTGTTCCTCTGTTTGTTGTTTTATCCTATTCTGATGTGTTTGTTTTTCTCTTACTTTATTATATTATAATTTCTTAGTTGCCTGTTTGTTTTCTAATGATAGACAGAAAGGGATGGATCTGGATGGGAGGGCAGTTGGGAAGGAACTGGGAAGTACAGGGAAGGGAATCCATAATCAAGATATAATATGTGAGACAAAAGTTATTTTCAATAAAAGAAAATATTTTCAAACTCTGTTTTCATGTCTTAGACTGACTTTTTTATTTTATTCATTTCCATGTTCTTTTAGTTGCTTGACAATACTTATAATAATTTTAAAATTCTTTCTCTGTAAGTTCTTCCATTTTTCCATTGGGGTTTTTTATTACTTATTGTGTTTGTACTTTTTGAAGTGACAAGGTTTTTGGATTTTTGTATTGTTTATGATTTTGCCTAGGGATTTGTATAACTAAAGTTAGTTTGTTGGTTGAGTTTTTCTTTCTTCTTTGCTCAAGTCACCTTTTTTTGTCAGCAGAGGTGAAATTCTGTTTAATACTCAGTAAGAAAGAATGGAAAAATTCATAAGATATTTGAAAGCTTATCACTGAAGTGATTAAATTAGTTAAAAGTTTTTTTTATACCAGAAAGACTAAATTTTATTTATTGAAGAACTGAACAGATAAACACAGATTAAATGAACTCTTATGAATTTCTTCAAGTTTTTACATTATTAAAATGATCACTGAAAAATTAAATATGGTAGAAAGACAAATCTGAAACATTTACAATGCAACAAAAGAACTTGCTAAATTAAATTCTTCATCAGCACACTCTGAAAAAAACCTCTTAAGCCTTTCTCTTCTTTTATTTTAACAATGGATTGTGGAAAACATGCAGGTTAATTTAGACATGAAAATACTTTAACGCACAATGATCTTGCCTGACAGGTATAGTACTGTAACAGGAACTCAATCACAATTCTTCCATCCTGTGGTAAAGGTTAGAACAAAAGAAAATGGTTTATGCACTGAATGTTTTGTGCCTTGGTCTAATATTCAACACAATGTCTGAGTAAAATGACAAAAAAAAAAAAAATGAAGAACCATGCTGGGTGCTGGTGGCTCACACCGTTAATCCCAACTCTCAGGAGGCAGAGGCAGGTGGATTTCTGTGAGTTTGAAGCCAGCCTGGTCTACAGAGCTAGTTCCAGACCAGCCAGGGCTACACAGAGAAATCCTTTTTTGAAAAAACAAAACCAACCAACCAATCAGTGTTTATTCAGGCTGTATCCTCCATCATACCGAATTATCCTACATGGCTAAGTATGTTCCATCTTAGAAGCTTAACTGGACTATTCTATACATTCACTGTCATAGATGGCAATCTTGGCATTGTTAGAGACTTCAGTAATTAAAATGGGAAACAGAAGCTTAAGTTATTTTCCCAAAACTGTTCTGTGGAACCATGTTATGATGATGGGTTTTTGCTTTTGTGTGCAGAATGTCTTCAGCTGAACACAGCTTAGGGATCCTTTCTAATCACAGAAAGGCACTGCTCTCCTCAACAATGTGATCTGACCTGTGACAGCTCCGGACACCACATTCTGTAAATGGCTAACGAGCCAACAGCAAACAACCTGACTGTGCAAACCTTAGTGCTGGTGCTGAAACATCTTCAGAATAGTTGTCATGATCTCAAAGTCTGTTAGAAACTTACAAACATAATGTGTCAATCAGAACTAAAGGTGAAACACTGATGGATGTTGAATCCTCATGCTTCAGGTGTGTTTCCTGTTTATGTTTTAAAGTTTTTTTTAACCATAACTGTTCCATTTAAATCTCATTTACACTAATTTCATTTGTGCAATTGAAATAAAATTGCTATGTGTGTGCATGTATATGTATATATATATATATACATATATAGTGATTGATGAAAAATAATCCTTTCTTTCACTATATATAGAAAATAAAAATCATAACAACAAACAAACTTTAATAGTTAAATAGATGTCTCCAAAACTAGTCACTACACAATACCTAGGTAGCTCAAAATGTGCATTCTATGCATTTTAAGTGTTTTACTGTTTTATCATTGCAGTTGTTGGAACCCCTCACTGTGTGTTAGGTCTTCTAATCATTTCTTGATCTGGCAAGTAGCATGGCAGCCTCAACAAGAGCCCTATCATGTTTCTATCCAGATGAGCTGCAGAGCCACAGCACCTGCTGAGAAGAAAATTAAATATGGATGAACAAGCTTTGTTGATTTCACTCCCAGCAGGTTCTATGAAGAAACAAACAAACAAGGCAAAAAACAAAGCAGAAACTTTGTTTCAAGATATCTTGAAAAAAAAATAAGGAAAAATAACTAGAACCCCAAGCAATAAGCAGTAATATAAATTGAAAAAAATTAGTAAGATAAAAAATGTCTTTTAAATTTGTAAAGATCAGATTGCACGCAGAAAGGATTTCCAAAAATGGTTTGGTGAGGGAGCATGGGAAGTGCCCAGAGTCAATTAAATAGCAGTTGACTTGATTCCCAGCTCTTGGCATCTCCTGCAAGTCTTGGCTCTGGGGGGCTCCTGTTAGCTTAGCACCCTGGGGGGATTTATGATGAGCATAAACAACTACTTATCTTAGTTGTTTCATTTAATTTTGGTGCTGAGAATTGTAGAGGTTGCCAATATTTTCTTTTTGGGCATTTTATCATTGTGGTATTTGTTTGGAAGACCGTGAGAATTAGACATATTTCTGGCCTATAAAAACTGCTCAGATTTACCTCCAGCAGCGATCTCTCTTATAGTTTTCTGACCTTGACTCCAGGAAGTTTGAGTAAGTGACTCCTTTCAAAGTTCTGAGTTTGCTGAGCCCTCCCTAGCATGAAACTTCAATATTCATCCAGTCCTTGGTTCTTTTCTGCCTTCAAAGTGAACACACTGTATGAAGGATTGCTGAAAAGTTGGTTGAAACATGATTACTGAAAACACAGATGATTATGATTTTTATTTACAAATAGGGCAAAGGCTACTAGTTCTTACAAAAAAATGGTAGCAGGACTAATAAAAGTAGAGAGTAAAGAAAAAAATAAAAAATGAGCCTCCTGTTGATACAACTGTATTGTGAATCCTGCATCCTATAGCAAAATCCCTCAGGTACTCTCCAGATGTTATGTATGTGTTTTACATGACATTCCTGTGTCTCTGATTATCTGCTGCTTCAGTGCAGAACAAGTATGTCAACCCATACAAGGACAGTTTTTCTCTTCTTTAGTCTTGACTTCCTATGCCCAGCACATGCCTACTGTGTAATAGCAGCCCAGGGATATTTGCAGAATGAATGGGTGGAAATTAATTGAGCCTAGTCAGGAAATCTAAATATGTGATATAACCTTGAAATTCAAAACACCCCAGTTATGATGCTTTCAGTGTTGCCTTTTAGAGACAATTCAAGTGTGATGCATTCTATTCTATTTTGAAATTTATCAGCTCTGTCTTGAATGACCTATATTATGAAAGTTTTAATTGTTAATATTGACAATTACAGAGATTGAAAGCAAAATTAAGCCTGAGGGCATAGTTGACAAAAAATAAACAACAAATGCATATTATCAACAACATAAACTGAGACAAATTTAAAATAATGACCTTAAGTAGAGGGTTGATTGGTATCTTTTTTATAGTGTTCTTAAACCAGATTCATTAAAAATAATAAATATTGGTTGGGCAGCGGTGGCGGCGGTGCACGCCTTTAATCCTAGCACTTGGTAGGCAGAGCCAGGAGGATCTCTGTGAGTTCAAGGTCAGTCTGTCTACTGAGCGAGATCCAGGACAGGCACCAAAACTACACAGAGAAACCCTGTCTTGAAAAACAAAAAAATGAACAAATATTAAATTATGATGTACTGTATTTAAATATTGTCCCAACAAAAGAACTTTTATTTTTGAGAAACATGGTCTTCCCATGAGCCTAAGCTGAAGCTCAGACTACCTTTGAATTCAAAATCCTTTCATCTCGGCCTTCTCAGTGCAGAGATTATAGTCCTGTACTAGCATGGCAGCTTCATTCAGGAGACTTTCCATCAATGTAAAAATCCACTTCCTGCTTAATTCAGCACAAAGCTGGCACTGCAGTACTCAGAGGTCAAGTCTGCAATTGCAGTAGTCCCTGAGGATCATAAATTCTTTTTGTTTCTTCTGAAGAAAAGTAATGCATAGAAAGGCAGCTTCTTCAGAACACAGTTTACACGAGGCTGGACATACACCAGAATACTTAGTAGTAGGTGTTGTTATCAAGATTTACCAGAGGATAATTAATTCAGTTTGAATGAGAGAGCTAACCATAAAGTATGGTGGTTATGAGTGTAGGACAGGAAGCCATAAATAAGTTCTTAGATACTGGAATTGCCACTTACCAGCTGTGTGACCTTAGTGATTCATGATCTTTGAGGGCCTTAGACTCATCATCTGAACAAGGGGCCTGCTGATACCACCTATTCTGTGCTGAGGATGCTGTGAATGTGTTGCTCTGATTGATTGATAAATAAAACGCTGATTGGCCAGTAGCCAGGAAGGAAGTATAGTATAGGCGGAATAAGCAGAGAAGAGGATTCTGGGAACAGGAAGGCTGAGTGAGGAGTCACCAGCCAGACACAGAGGAAGAGAGATGTAAAAGTGGCAACTTATAGATGAATAGAAATGGGTTGATTTAAGATATAAGAACTGGATAGCAAGAAGCCTGAGCCATTAGGCCAAACAGTTTAAATAATCTAAGCATCTGTGTGTTTATTTGGGTCTGAGTGGCTGCGGGCCCGGGTAGGACTGGAGATAACTCCAGCAACAATTCTGTTGTGTGGTAAGGCTCAAATGGGTTTCTTCCTGTGAAGTTCACAGGAAGTAATTAGAAGATAGTAAGTGCTGGATGCGTGTGTGGTCTCCCATCATTTCTCATAACTGATCAGTAAACATGACTTTACTGATCTGTTGTGGGGAGGAAGAGCAGCAAGCAATCCTATCAACATCAATTCTATCAGCACCTGACTTGTATTCTGTCCGAATTACTAATCCTTTGATGAGTGTCCTGCCTTACGGTCACTTCACTTTGGGCCCCTTGGAACTTGTTTTATGCTGATGGTCCTCTATTCATGAGCAGTTTAGTGAATTCCTTGGAGACTGAAATATCTTTTGAGACTCAGAATGAGGCACTCTCTCCAGCTCTTCACATACTTTTAAGGAAGACCACTGCATTTCTCATCCTTGTCACAAAGAAATAAGCCCAACAGCTTGCTCTTTCTACACCAGAGATCCTGGACTGGAGTCAGGCCCCAGCTTTTCAAGGATTCCCTACTTTTCAGGACACTTTGAATATCTCTAATGAAGACCCTCTTTGCTCTTTTGCTCACAGAATCCCGTGAACTCTCACATAAGGAATTCTCCCAAAAACTTTCTCCAAATAAACTCACCAGATAAAACTCTGAGCAGTTGTTCAACTACTTCTCAACCATATCAGTTGGAAAATGTGTAAATTCTTCATAATGCTATCTCTTGACTTGATATTGTTTCTGGTGTTAATTACAGCTTCATAGTTGAAGTTTCTTATTATATCTTTTACAGAAACAAAAGTTTAGTCATATGAAGATATCAACGATTGGTTTATGCTATATGGTGTGTGTAAGTGCGTAAGTGTGTGATTGTGCAAGCACATGAATGCATGTGAGTTTGGAGGCTAGCGGTCATCCTCCAGTGACCTTCTTCAGCTTCTCTCTAGTTTCTGAGACAGTTTCTTGCACTGAATGTATAACACACAAATTCACAATTAGACTGGTGAACTCCAGAGATCCATCTGTTTCCCCTCAGCTCTGGGGTCAAAGGTATACACTACCACACCTAGGTTCTAGGATAGTTCTGGGGATCTAAACCCAAGTTCCCATACTTATATAGCAAGTACTTTATTGTTGAGCTAGCTCTCCAAGCCCTCAATGATTTATTATTTAGAAACGTTTTTTAATTTTCTTTCTTTTTTTTTTTTTTTTGGTTTTTCGAGACAGGGTTTCTCTGTGTAGCTTTGCGCCTTTCCTGGAACTCACTTGGTAGCCCAGGCTGGCCTCGAACTCACAGAGATCCGCCTGCCTCTGCCTCCCAAGTGCTGGGATTAAAGGCGTGCGCCACCACTGCCCGGCTGAAACATTTTTAAATTTAATTTTAATTTTTTCTTTGAGAATTTCATACATAAGTGCATCATTTTCACCAGTCCCTCACCTTCTTTTCACTCCTTTTGTATCCCCTCATTAATCCTGAAATTAATGACCTCTTCTTTGGTTATTATTGTTATATACACTTAAATAAAACATATAATCTACTGAGTACATATAGTATTGCTGATGTGTGTGTGTGTGTGTGTGTGTGTGTATGTGTGTGTGTATATGTTTAGGTGTTTAGGGCTGTTCACTTTGGATTGAAAATTCTTATTGTTAGCATTTAGACATTAGCTGGCCTGCCCCAGCTGTAAACTCTCTTGCTTTAGGGTTACTATTGCTGTGATGAAATACCATGACCAAAGCAACTCAGGGAGAAAAGGGTTTATTCAGCTAACTCTTCCACTCCACAGTTCATCATCAAAAGAAGTCAGGACAGAAACTCAAGCAGGACCCTGGAGGCAGAAGCGGACACAGATGCAATGGAGGTGTGCTGCTTCCTGACTTGCTCATTATGGCTTGCTCAGCTTGCTTCTTTATAGAACCCAGCACCACCAGCCCAGGGAGGGCCCAGCTCATCAGGGGTTCCGTCACTAATGAAGAAAATGCCCTACAGGCTTGCCTACAGTGGGAGCTAATGGAGGCATTTTCTAAGTTAAGACTGCTCCCTCTCTGATGACCTTAGCTTGTGTCAATTAAGTTGATATAAAACTAGCCAGTACACCTGTGAACCAAGAATAACTATCCTGGCAAGACATCATTGGTGGTGCAGTAATCACAGTTATATGATGAGGATATCTAATGCCTGTCCAAATGAACTTCAAGCCAGCTCAATAGGTAGGAATTCATGCCTAGGACTGTTACCCTAGCCAATCCATGTAGCTGGAGAAATCATAAACCTAGAGGAGAACTCACTTCTGCTGTTTTCCTAAATCAATGTTGTTTCTAACCAAACCTTTAAAAATATCTACAATTTCTGTTTCTGACAAACTCATTTTGGAGCGTGTGACGTCCTTTACCCTTCATTCTTTACATGACATCCTTTCCACAGTCTAGAGGTCTTTGGCTATCTGATTGTATTGTAGAGACAGGCAGTAAGAGTTGACTGGAAGCTGTTTTTGCATGGAGGCTGCGCTGTCATTTGGCAGCTTCCCTGTAGTGTAACCAGCTGGAAACTCTAGTGAAAAGGGACTCATTAGTCCTTCCTTTCCTTTGATGAAAACAATCCTCAGGTCTCTATCTTGTTTATTTATTTGTTTTTCTTTCTTCCCTCCTTTTCCTTTTTATTTGATTAATTTTGTTATTTTATGACAACACACACACACACACACACAGGATTCTGATGCCTTTTCCCTACACACCTTCTCTTATCCCCCCTCTCCCTGTTGATCTTCTCCACACATCTCTACTAGTCTCCTTCCCAGATTCAGGGCTTTTGTTTTGTTTGATGATCCATTTGATCAGGATCATCCCGTGGACTGGAACTATCCATGGGAGGCTGATGGGGTAATCAGTGGTTACACAACCGATGGTAATGACTTCCCCTTCCGTGAATCTATCAGTAGCAAATAGTTCAGCCATAAGAGATAGGGACTCCTGAGCTCCTACTCCACCTTCCTGTTAGTGGGTTCATTATTGTGCACTCCCAATGTACACATCTGCAATTGTTATGAGCTAGTGACTGCAATGGCTGTGTCAATGGCCCAGGAATGACATTTTCCAGTGCCTCTCCCTATTTTCTGGCTCTTACAGTCTTTATAACACATATTCTGCAATCAAAGAGCCTTAAAAAGAATTGTATGAATGACTTGTACAGGAATTAGCACCCATCCATCACTTATTCTCAGCATCTTGTTTACCCATGAATCTCTGCATTCATCACCATTCACTGAAAAGAGGCTTCTCTGATTATAGGTGTCATTAATGTCTATCTATTGGTACAAGTCTTAGTATTTGGAAGGCAGTTTGATGCTTTGTCTATTTAGCTAAATGGCAGTATTCAGTTTTCCACTAGGGCCTATTTCTTCCCAGCATGGATATTTGACCAGGTGTCTAGTGCCAGGCATGTGTCTTCTCCTGCAGAGCTGCTCCTCAATATAACCAGAGAGCATTTGGTTGATTCTATAATCATAGTACCTCTATTACAGAAGTGGGTTGATTTTGCTTGGCAAGTTGGTCATGTTGATTGTGGGTTTCACAACTGGTTAAGACAATTAATGCATTTCCCCACCCAAGCAGTCTTCATATTACACATCTGGAACTTTGAAAACGAATCAGAAAGGAGGAAGCTTCTAGTTCCATTCCAGCTTGATTTCTCTATATTGCTTATTCGAAGTATTTGATGTATTCATCAATAAAATATTTTTTTAAAAAACAGAAAATACTTATTTTATTATTTTGAAGTGTGTGTATTGTGTGTTGTGTGCATGTGTGTGCTGGCATCTTAGAGGTCAGAGGTATCAGATCATCTGAAGCTAGAGTTACAGACAGTTGTGAACTACCCCCATATGGGTTCTGGGAACTGAACTTTGGTCCTTTGCAATTAAGTACTCTTAACTTTTGAGTCACCTCTCCAGCCCAGCAGTAAATTGCATCATAAATTGAGTTCTGGTGGGGCTACCCAAAGGAATGACAAGAGCCTGTATTACATTAAGTACTTCTGGGGCCTCCTTGAAGGGCATACCTCACTTGAGTTTTTGTTTACTAACCCACAGCTTCTGGGAGTAGTCTAACTATTATTATTATTATTATTATTA
>CABHPH010143879.1:0-25549 GCA_902168325.1 Peromyscus nudipes | reverse complement strand
CAGAGTTCTTTCATTCAAGGACTTAATACAAAATAGGTGAAGAAAATTAAAAAGAAACACACACACACACACACACACACACACACACACACACCAGAACTATATACAAGTATCAGAAGGAACATAGGCAGGAACCAGCTTGGGACGAGAGAAGAGCACTTTAAAGTTCAGAACAAAATAAGCATAGCTGCTGTTGAGCTGGATTCGGGACAAGGGTAGAAGCAACAAAAAGAGACTGAGGTACGACGCAGGTGTGAAGACAGGAACCCATTTTGTAGGCACCGATAACCTGCACTGTCTCCAAGAAACAGAAAAGTTTCTTCTGTAAAAATGAAATAAGCCGCCGGGCGTTGGTGGCGCACGCCTTTAATCCCAGCACTCGGGAGGCAGAGCCAGACGGATCTCTGCGAGTTCGAGGCCAGCCTGGGCTACCAAGTGAGCTCCAAGAAAGGTGCAAAGCTACACAGAGAAACCCTGTCTCGAAAAACAAAACAAAAAAAAAATGAAATAAGCCTGACCAAAGTGTACTTTTATTTCTGCAATATAAACCCATCTCTTCCTGTATCACACCGAAACAGATCCTGCTCACAAAAGGAGAAGCCATTTTCTTTCAGCTGCTCCCTATTCGAGTGCCATGATCACCCCTCTGCCATTGGTTAAACTGGAGGCTGATATTTACGTATGCTCACTTCCTCTCTCCAGAGTAGAAAACTACATGGTTTAATATCTAATTCAGGAACAGCGGTGTAGAAGCTGTTCTGGTGGCACTAATTATTTTTATGCTTTCTTGCTATCTCCGTAACTTTCAATATTAAAGAACACATATTTTAGAACCTGATTTATGCTCGCTCTAATGTCAATTGTGATAGATTAAAAAGAGATTCAGATTCGTGACATTTGTGTTCATGGCATCCTGTTTCTGGTTTCAGTTGTGTAAACTTAAGCGAGTCACTTGGTCACACTTAGTTGCTTTTTTTTTTTAAGTTTAAATGCTCTAACATTTTTGATTCACTTACTACTGTAAAGTTTTATCAAGTAAAACCAGTATTTATTCTTACTCTTCACTCCATGTATATTTGTGTAGTTATATTCTAGAAATGACCTTGTCACTGATGAGGTGACCATTTGGGGGACATCATATCATCATCATTACCATAAAGTGCCTTATGCTTTCCAATCCTAAGCCTGAAGTCTGGGACAATCATGCCTCTGAGTTATTGTTCAGCACTCAAAATATCATTATGAATTGAGGTTAATGATAATTACCTACATTAAAGTAAATGCAAGACATGTGTATGGAAATCATCAGCCTTTTTGTCAAATGGGGTCACTGTGAATTTCTCCCTAGCTTTCCTAGAGGGGATTGAACTGATCCACAGTTTACATTTATTTTTAATTTCTATAAGTTCATCATGAGTCTCCTCCCTTGAGAGGCACATGCACATGTTTCTTCATATACAGGTATTAATTTAAGGATGTGTTTTCAGCAAAGACCTATACTTGGTGGGAATAACATTATCATGTACACATGTCATGCCTGAAACTACACAGTGATTTTGTTGTCTGGCATAATTTTGTTTGCAAACAAATTCTATGCTCAAAGTGGAGAAAGTAGAATTTCATAACAAAATGGAGTCAGACTCCTAAGCAAACTGTATATGAAATTAGCTCTACTTCTTGACTTTCCAGCAATGTAAGTAAAGCAATACATGCACTGGTGCTGTTTGAACTGCATATTAATAAGTTGCCACAGCAAAGCATCTCAGTCGATTCAGTTCAGCCATCACAAATGAATGAAAAGCAGACTTTTCAAATTTCCAGACAAAATTGTACTTACTTGTGTCACACCCTGTCTAAGATATCTCACTGCCTGTATATATCATGTATGGATCTTTGTTAGGAGACTGATTGCTGATATAAGTAGAAGAAACCATTTCATACCTAGCTAAGATCTACTTCCACATTAATAAGCTTTGTCTTATGTATGAGTCCCTGTAGTAGGATAGGCCACACATATTTATATCAGATAGCCAACAACATAGTGAATGATAGAAAGTAACAATTAAGGAGTATAATAAATATTCATATTTTGTCTCCTATGATAACTAAGTAGATGTCATTAAGGGAAGTTTGAATTGTTATATCATAGTATGCATGTCTTCTCAACTAACATATATGTCATGCACTCTATAGAGTTTAACAGAAGACTTGCATTTATCTTATTTCCCAAGATGGTTACTATCTAACCAAGGATGTTAAGTCCTTGTAAAACATGAGAGAATTCCAAGATCACATCTAATTAGGTGCTGAATTATGTCTAACCTCTAATTTGGAGCAGAAAATATCAGCGAAGGTTCAGGAAACAGAGGAATCCTCCCTGTGAGTTTGTTGTTGCTGTAAGATGAATTTATTTTATCTTTAATACTGTTTTACCTGTTACCTAGATGTATGTCTGTGGACCATGGGACCATAGACATGCCTGCTGTCCCTGAAGGTCAGAAGAGAACGTCAGATACCCTGAAACTGGAGTTACAGATAGCTGTGAACCACAGAGTTGATTCAGAAAACTAAACCCTAATTCTCTGTAAGAGCAACAAATGCTCCAGCCACTTCTGTCTGAATTTCGTTGGTTTATGGATAGGGAATGTTTCACATGGAAGTGTTACTGAGTGAAGCCTGATATTGATATCCTAACTTCTGAAGACTCTTGTGATCTGTATCAAAGACTCCCACTTCTAAAATATTTTGGCTGTTAACACATATAATTGCATTTATCAGGAAACTTCATTAATTTGTTTTATGTGTTTTACAGATTATGGTTCTAATCTAGCTCATATTCCTAGAGAGTAAACATAGAACTAAATAAACATAGTCTGAGATTTATGCTGTAAAAAATTGTCTGCTTTGATATTTTATATTTTTACATTCTGATAGCTGGAGTTTTCAGTTTTATGGGCTTTTTAGCTGAAGATAGATATAACAGAATTTAAAATTGTAGGACACTTGATCATTAATGTCTTTGTCTAGACTTTTAACACCCAAAAGTATGTCTCACCCAAATCTGTCACAAAAATTGATTCTTTTTTACACTGTAAAAGCAAACTTTTTGGCCTTCCAGTATAGGGGAAAATCTCCATGAAAAGCTTCTTTGAAAATATCATGGAATGGTGAAAGTTCACCTGGTTGTATCACAGAAGATTCTATACAAAAAAAGAAAAACTTCTCATGTAGTGAAAGGCACCAAGCTGAAGTCTCTGTAGAAGAGCACATTACCAGCTGTGACCTTCTTGGTCCCAATTTTTATCATAATTTTCATTTAATACTGCCAAGAAAAGCAACCTTGTTCCTAGAAATATCGGAAAAGGTGGTAGACAAGAAAAAAATTTCTGAAGTATAGCTCGAAATATCTCCTTTTCAAAGTGAGAAGAACATTTTGTCTATGTTCAATTTTGAAAGCTCTGTTTAGAAGGAGGAGCCAATAACCACACTTTAAGAAAAGCAATGATTTGTAATGGTGAATCTGATGCTGTACTGACTTGACTAAGTAAATTTTTGGAACCTTGATGACACAGAACACGAAGGGTCAAGATGAGTGTAGTGCCGGGTTGAAGATCTGCTGAAAATTACTTATTTACTCTCACCTACTCTTTCCGCTTCTTGCTGGTATTTCTAAATTTAAGAGCCTGAGAGTACACTTAGAGAATTATGGTACATGTTAATTTGATCGTCTTCTCTTATCTTCATGCAGACGAATCACACATCTGTATATGGAACAGAAACAGAAGGCAGCATGGAGATGATCGGAACTTTCATTATTCACATGTCATGAACTATTGCTCTTTTTACAATAAAATGTACTTGTAAAGGAAAATTGATATTCTTAGGAAATACAATGTTTACTGTAATATTTCACTGAAATTGCAAAGAACAGTGAATGATGGACAGTTCTCAGAGAAACTCTTCCAGGGATTTAAATGATTGGTTCACCTGTTGTGCTATTGTTTAATTCATCCTCGACTGATTTATGCTCTTCATTTCTGTAACATTGCTCATGTGTACAAATAGGATGGGCTTACCACATCGCATAACACTGAAATATGTTGATGTGGCTGCATAGATGGGGATGCCAGACACATTTCCATCACACTAACACCACACGCACAGCCCGCAGATCCTTCTCTGTAAAGAAAACGTCTCCTCGCCCTGTTTTCAGTATGTGAAACTGACACAGACTCTGCTGTTAATATTTATCAGAATATTCGAATTAGAAACATATTTCTGTGAAGAAAGGCATCGTCATTATTATAGAACTCCTATCTGAGGTAAATGGAATTTTTATAAACAGATCATGCTTCATCTACCCTCATAATTAATCATTTGCTGCTTGTGATGTTTATTACAGAAATTACTTCATGTTTGGAGGATTATTGCTAGAACAGATCATTGTCCTTATTAGACTGGGGAGCAGAAACAATCGGTTAACACTGCAATTTACTGACTGCTTCAGATATGAGAAAATGAACAACGATTTTGTTGGTGGGGAAATTTCTACCCAACAAATAAACATATATACCAGGTACTCATATTCTCCATGGATTCTATGATCACTCACTGAGTATTTTATGGGTTTATTAGCTTGTTAAATTATGTAAACAATACTAAATAAAGACAGGTGGAGGGAGATAAAGCAAACCAATACTAAGGAACTCACCGTGCAGCGATTGTGCATAATGGCATAAGGAAAACTGGGTTTTATTTTTGGATGACATGTTTCCTGAGTACTGTAGCCTTGTATGCCACTAGCTCTCCCAAACTGCACACTTTAACATTTTTAGTGTTTATATTATTTGCCATATTTTCACTTTGTAGCACTGCCACCATATGATGCAGACTTTGAAAACAGCATTTCTTTTCTTCTCTGAACATAATGTGTTTAACACAGTGTTGAACACAAAACAAAATGCTTTTCTCTAAGACAAATATGGTTAGCAACACGATGACCACAACTAATGTAAATATAGTGAGTTTAAAAATATGTTTAGATTCACTGCCGGCCTACATGACATGAAGATCTTTAATACTGCCCTTTGACAGGGACAACTAAAGTTCATTCATTGAGATGTCTTCATTTAATGCAGAATTCAAGGGTTTGAAGAGAGAAAAGGGAAGGGATAGCTGATGAAATTATATTATAATTTCAAAAGACAAATAATAGGTAAAAATAATGGCAAAGATCATAATGAGTCATAAAAGAATCACAGAACAAACAGAATAGGAATATTTGTAACAGAAAATTTCATGGGTTCCTTTGGATTCAAGTAACAGGAAATATTGGACAAAACTCATTATTCCTTCTAAGATGTTCAAAAGGCCCTTGACAATATCCCATTTGGTTTTTGTGTGACTCACTTTCTGATGTTAGATCCCAAATTCAATTTTATATGGCATCGTTAATTATCCAAGTTTCATAGTCATTCTTCTGTCTTCCAATTAGCACATAATACTTTTATGTAAAAGGATGACTTGATTGCCTTACAATAGAAAAAAATCATTTTAAAAAACATCCCTAAAATAATGTCTAACATCTACATTATAATGGCCTTCAGTACTTTAGTTACGCTCGCTCATTTTTGCTGATAACTCTCATTTCAAGATTTATCATATTATAAGTGTATAAACCTCAACCTTTCATTTACTCTCCTCTTATGAAGATGTATTCTTTGGCTGTATGTGAATCCACATCTTCTACTATTGTTTTCAAAATCCCGTTTCCCAGTGATAATCCATTTAACTTAGGCAAAGCTAATTCTCAGTCTGCTCTCAAGGTTAGGTTGCCTGACCCAGGATCAACATTGGCTGTACTTTATATTCTTTTCAATGTGATCAGTATGTGGATCCAATTCTGAGTAGAGTGAATGTCCCAAATATTCCTGATGATCTGGAATAAATGTTTTATTATTATTATTATTATTATTATTACTATTATTGAAAATGAAATAAGTGTCCATAGCAAGATAGCAAGCTAGGGTATACATCTTAGATCATGAAATGACTCTACCATAGCAGAAAACAAAGTAGAAGACAGAGTAGAGACAAGGAAGGAAATGTGACCTGCTTTGGTGATGTCTTTATCAGGCAGACTCATACTCCAAAGAGAAGTGTTTGGATTAGATTTGGATTTTCTTCAATGTGACGTCAAGAGAAATGTCAGCATTACATGTTTGCTTTCACAGATAAAATAGATTTGTGATTCCATCTTTATCTTTATCTTCTGGGTTTTCATTTTTGAAACATCTCTCTATGTAACCTAGAATGATCTCAAACTCTTGATCCTCCTGCACCGGTCCCTCAAGTGCTAGAATTAAGAGCATGTCACCATAACCAGTGTGAGCACATTAAAAAAGGAACACTTCAAGAATTTGGCCTTCGTCCTTTAACAGACTGTGTTAATTTTTCTCTGTATCCTTCCAATTGTAATGTATGTGTTACTGAAGTCAATTCTATGAAAACACTTTACTCAAAATCAAACACACCCTGCATGTCTGTATAACTGAAAGAATTCATGAGCCCTTGAATATAGGTAAGACTAAAATTTATGTCTATGGATTTTTAAAACAGATCTTTTCCCACCTCAACATTTCTCCAGTCAATGACTCTCAAAATGTATCTCTTAGTTAATAGCTTTTCCAGGGAGATATTACTTTGCGTTTTAGTAAATTAGGAAATTTTATTCCACTGTTTTAAATATATTTAAATGAGTTTCTTTTCTGTCTTTGTGTCTTAAAGAATGCATGGATTACAAGAGAAAGAGAGAGAGAGAAGATTTAAATTCAACATCTCCAGACCTCATCTTTCATGGGACTTTTACCTATGCCCTATTATTCAGGGTTCCAAGAAATAAAACACTGGTAGATACACTCTTACCTCATGCTTGACACATTATAATTATAATACTAGTCAATGGTTACAGCAGTACACAACTCTGTCAATAGTTCTAATGTAAATTTGATGTTTGGATGAACATTACGTTGCTCTGTTTCTGACATGGAATACTGAGTTGGGATATGCTGGGCTTTCATATTTATAAATCTGAATTATAATTTACTTGATTGTATGAAACGTACAATATACGAAAATGTTTACTCTTTGCTTAGCAAATGCCAGAGGTATTTGTAAAAGCATTATTGATGATAACAAATACATCTGTTAGATTGTTTAGAAAATTATCACTGCTGTCACAGCTACTTTACTGAACATGGGAGGAAGCAGAATACAATAAGCTGAGAGAGAAGATCTTGAGAAAATTCCTGATTATAATCTAAGTTAATGGTTTCACAATGAGGGAGATGAACCTGGGATACTGTTGGTGATCTTGAAGGCAAACAGCTGATTTGAAACCATAACAATCTTAACATTCTTTCTAAATGTCCCACTCCTTTAGTGATCGTATTGGTCCTCCTTTCTTATTGCTGTGACCATTTATCTGGGGAGTATTAATATCTTTTTATGTTTACAGAGGTTGCAGTTCATTGTGGTTGAGAGGGCACAGCAGAACGGAGTGGTTAACACCTCTGCAGTGAAGGGGCAGAGGGGAAAATACTTGTACTTTTTTTTTCCTTTTTCAAAAAATGTATTTATTTGTTCTCCTCTCATATATTACATTCCAACAGCAGTTTCCCCTCCCTCCTCTCATCCAACCCCCTTCCACCTCCCCTCTTGTCCAGATCCACTCCTCTGTTTCCCTTCATAAAAGAGCAGGCCTCCCAGGGATATTAACGAACACGGAATAACACGTTACAATGAGACTAAGCACATATCCTCATATCAGGGCTGGGTGAGGCAACTGAGTAGGCAGGAAAGGGTCCCAAAAGCAGGCAAAAGAATCAGAAACACCTGTTTCCACTGTTAGTGCTCAATTTGGGCAGAAACTCCTTTCTTGTGTTTTTTTCTTTTTTCCCATTTCCACGTAGATATCCAGCCTCCAACAGGGTGCTGCCCACACCACTGCCTTGTTTCTTAATCCTTTCTAGAAACACCTACCAGACAATTCAGAGTTGTACTGTACTAAGTTTACAGGCATATTTCATGATTAACCATAATCTTTCCACTCCCTGGTGAGGTAAAAGCCAAGCATATCTTAAACCCTTCATTTCATTCCTGTCCTCCAAAAGGCTCAGGTTTGTCCACAAGGCAAAATCTGTTCATCCCATTGCTGAGAGTTCTCACAGTGTCAATCACTCCAATATTTTTTAAAGCCACCTTGAATATCTCTGATAGAAAGGAGAAACTCTGCCATAACATATTCAGAGAACCTAGGTCAGACCCCTAAGGTTCCCTGATCTCTGTGAGCCCCCATGAAACCCAATCAGTTGATTCTGTGGCCCATGTTCTTTTTTGTGTCTGTGTGAGAGATGCTTAACAGTGGGAGCAAGGGCAATCACTGACTCTTTTGCCTGCTTGTGGGACCCTTTCCCTCCTAGGGTTGATTCATCTAACCTTGACGCGATGGTATGTGCCTGGTCTTACTGTAGCTTGTTATGAGGTGAGGGGGAGAGATGGAGGGGAGGGAGGGAAAACTGAAGTTGGGATGTAAGATATGAGAGAAGAATAACATTTTTTAAAAATCCATAAAAATAATTATAAAAAAGAAAAAGAGCCGGGCGGTGGTGGCGCACGCCTTTAATCCCAGCACTTGGCAGGCAGAGGCAGGCAGATCTCTGTGAGTTCGAGGCCAGCCTGGTCTACAGAGCAAGTTCCAGGACAGGCGCAAAGCTACACAGAGAAACCCTGTCTCAAAAAACGAAAAAAAAAAAAAAAAAGAAAGAAATCTCGAACTAGTGAGATTTAATAAATTCCAAAAGAGACTTCCATATTTTCAAAGTACAATAAAATGGAGAGAACATTCACAGTCCAAAAGAGAGGACTCCAAAGGAGAAGAATCAGGAAATCACCAGGAAGAATGGGGTCAAAACAAGACCCAAACCCACCAGGTAAACACCATAGTCTGTAATGAAATGGCTGACATCTGAAGCATGTGATATTTTCATAAGAGTGCCAGTGGGCTTGGGAAGACCTTAAGTGACAACAGAGTTCCCATGTGGTTGGTGATACCAGGAATGTATAATGTCCACCTTTCCATTCACAGTACAAACAGTTTCTTTTAGGCTTGCTCTATGTGTTGCCCGAGACTTACATTGGTGGACATTATACATTCCTGGCATCTCCAACCTCCAGGGGACTCTGTTATCACTTAAGCTCCAGCACCAAAGTTTCACATATCATTTTCTCCAGGGCTTCCTGCAGGGATTATTCCCTTGTCACAGGTTAGTCTTCTTTTGCAGTGTTGCTACAAACCTTCGAGGCTTAGTCAGTTCTGCATGTCTATAACACGAGCATCTCATAGTCAATGCTAAGGTTAAGACGTAACTGGCTTCTCTTAGACAGCAGCTAGAGTTGTTCCTGAGTGACCAGCAACTGATCACAGTAAGTAAATCCCCTGGAAAGGGATTTCCTAGGAGTCCCTAGACTCCCTAAGAGTCTCTAGAGTCATTGTCTTCTCAAGAGAAAGTTTTAAAATTACTTTATTCTTTACCCTCGAGTCCCTCTTGACTCATTCTGATGTACCCTCAAGGCATTTTGCCCGTTGTCCTGAAGCAAGAAACACACTTGGTTTCTTTATAATTACTTTAGTCTCTAAAGACCACATCTTCCTTAGCAAAAAGGAATAGGCCCCTTTTCGGGGCAAACTGCATGTCTTAAAAGTCCTTCTGATCAATGTTTTGCTTCTAACTCTCAATTTAAACTTAACTAAAGAATCAGCCAGTCATACTCATTATACAACTAAACTGCTAGACAATGAGTTTTCTTCACTCAGATCAATTAGTCTATCCTTTTTATACACAGCCTGCCACAAAGTTCCAAGCCATGGGTAGAAGGTACACAAGTTTTTTTCCCCCCCATGAGGCAAAAGAATGCTCTCTAGTCTCATTACCCAGAGAATGCTTGTGCTTCTCTGAAACCTCATGAGCATAGGCTTTACTCTTCACATCATTGCTCTGTTCAGAGCCACTGCAGAACAGCCCATTAAGCTCTGTACACAAAATTGTAGGGCTTGCTTTCTACTTTGGTACCAGTTTTCTGTATGGATAGCTTCTTTCGTTGTCATGACCAAACAACTAAAAAAGAAAAAAAATCTGCGGGGCATTTACCCACCAATCCCACAGTTCCCCCGAGTTTTCTTGAGTGTGAGCAGCATGAAATATTAGACAGAAGGATTTAGATTGTGCAGATAAACAGAAAATAAAAGATAGCCTCAAGAGGGCCTGGAACCTATTCCAACAAGCTCTGACTGTCTCTGCCTCAAGGTATTTATAGAGACGCCAAGGGGTGGAGCAAAAGACCTCTCCCCATCACAGCCAAGTGTAGACCATCTCAGTCACCTGCACTCATGCCCGTGGTCCTAATCATCCTCTCTATGTGGACCTGTTGGGTAAAGTCATGAGGAACCCGAAAATGGGCCCCCACGAAAATCTTAAAAGAGGAAAGATTTATTTCAGCTTCTAGTTTTAGAAGATTCGGTCCCTTCACTGTGGTGGAGAAGCAGAGGAGAATGCTTTCATTAGCTGGTCCTTTATCTTTGAATCTTAAACTCTATCTGCACTACAGTCTATGGGACAGTGTCACCCAAATAATGGATTTTCCTAGTTAGTTTTCCCTTCCTAAAAATGTTTCATGGACACACAAAGATATGTTCTTTCCTAATGTTCTACATGTGTCTCTGTCCAATCAAGTTGACGAACAAAATTAGTATTACCAACATGAGGGAAATAAAATGATCATTTAGATAAATTTTAAAAAATCAACTTTTTCAGTAATTACTTCTATGTTCCAAACTGCACCATAGATAAGTACAATTGTTTCATTATGCTCTTAAAAGTTTATTTATATTTTCAAAGTGTTGCTCTTCACAAGCCTACTAGGTAGTAACACCTAGTCAATAAGGACTTTAGAAAATCAGACAATGGGAAATTGCTATAGACTTGTATAGGTATAAATTCTTCTTAAGAGGGAAGCAGAAACTGGACAGGGAAGAGTTGATAGAATTTGGAGAAGTGAGGAGTGATTGATCTTTAAAATGGAAATATATGAATCACTGTGGGTACCTGGAGCATTTTAGGTATGTGTTTCTGTATATCAACGAATGACACATATCCAATGTCTTTTTATGTAAAAGATTCCTATGATGCAGACAAATTTCAGTGATAAATGACTTCCTTGGGTTCTTTTATAATTATCATATCCACTTACTTTTATAGGCATTGCTCATTAATCTTATACTTTATTTCAAGACATGAAATAACAGCAAAGATCATTTTGATGCCAAGAAGATGGAAACATACCATAAAAACTATTAACTGAGCAATTACTGAATTCTGATCAGATGTGGAGAATTCAACAGTGATAGTTACTAGTTAATAAAAATTTCTAGTCTATTTTGTACATGGAATTCTCTCTCTTTCTTTTGAAATCACAATTGAACTAATACATTTAAAGGACTGCTAGATGCTCATGTAAGCAAAAACAATTTTTAAGAAGAATAAACAAGAGCTTTTTGGGTAGATTATTAATAGAAGCACCCGGTCACTTGGCAATGTGATAAGAGGGATGAAAATACATGTGGAAGACACAATTCTGCAAAGTTAAATAAAGTAACTGCAATTATGTCAGCATTGTAATTGGCTTCTCAGTAGGTCCCTCCTGCTCCTCCACTGCCCTTGATTAACAACCTGAGAACAGTTTGTGAGAAGGAGCCAGTACAACAGGCCAAAGACTTTCATCTCCTTTACATTCTTTGTTTCAGAATATTCTTGGAACAGTGATTTCTGGGGTGGGAGAGGCATGTAATTTCAGTCAAACAATTAACTTTAAGAAGAAATTCACTGGAAAATTCTATGGAAATTTTTTTTCTTTTCTTTTAATTGTTATCCACAAGATAAGCATTTCAAGTCTCTGGAAATAACCTTATCATGTACCAGCCCTGTCAAGTTCACTGTGGTCTTTTACGGACTTCCCGATGAAGCTCTTCAGTAGAATACGCCAAGCCACCTGTCCACACAGGCCTGCCCTAACTTGTACTACTGTGGCTTACTTACTACTTAAGTGCAGTCTTTTCCTTTTCTGTGATTACCTTCAGCTGGAGACTTCTTAACCAATATAACACCTAGATTTAAAAAAAAAATTAACTCTATTCCCTGAACTTTAACTATAGACAAATGGGGCAAATGATTATATTCACAGAAGTTGTAAATCACAGAAATGTTTTACTTAAACTTAAGTAGTATTACAAACTATTTGAAATTCTCATCAAAGTCACTCTTTAATTTCCCTTCATCAGCTAGAACTGTTTTCGCAAATTTCAACATGCGAATGAGTTAGGGCCGTACCTAACAGAGAAGATGCCCTACAAGTGATGCAAGTGATGTTGATAAAGTTGGTCCATGGAGCAAACTGAATAGCAAGGTCCCGGTAGAAAATAAACACTATTTTTTTTTAGTAGACAGCAAGATAAATATGAGTAATTATTGGACTCTATCCCCTGTCATATATTACATATATTTTTTTCCATAGGATTTTGTTCTAAAGAGATATATAAATTTTATGCTTGTTAACACTTTACATGAAAAAAAAATTCATCTCACGAGTTTCTAATGCATTATGGGAAAGATAGAGTGCTGGAGGGGAAACTTCTTGATTGAATTTTCTTTCACCACTTAATTCAATTTCGTAGAAATAAATTGACTGACTATGCAAAAAATGGGAAAATCATTGACATATAAATTGGATAAAATAAACAATCCCAAGATACTTACACAGATTTATATAAAGAAGCATTGTGCATAACATGGCTACTTAAATAGCTAAGCCTACTCATCTTGGTAATTTGAGCTATGCCCTGGCTCAAATGTTTTTTTTTCTTCTCTATTTGTCCACATACTCTAAAATTGCCACAATTGTTTGTGTTTCTTTTCTCCCTTGAAAAACAACAGTACTTTTTATTTGTGTGCTAAAGAATGGTGACTATTAAAATGAAGGAATTTTGTAAGGTATAAATGTTGTATATGTTCTAAATGTATTATCCATTTTTATCTATACTTGTAGGAAGTGTGTATGATGGTTCCTATATAATTATATTCTACCCTATTTTGGAAAATGTCAGAAAAAGATGCTTTCTTTTATTTACCTGATTATTTTTCATTAATGCACAACCACTGTGAACATTATAGTTGTTCAATTAAAGGCAAAACTCTGAGTATATAGTCACCTACTTAGCTGAGGTAGCTAGCTGTAAAAGCTTAAAAATAACATGTCTCAATACAGTAGAAATATTCTCATTATCTTCCAAAATAAAGATCCTGTTAGCAAGGAGTAGCTCAATTCTAGGCTGTGCTTCAGGACTCAGATTTCTTTCAATTTTAGCTTCTTATTCCTCCATTGTCTTAGGATTCTGAGCATTATGCCAATGCAGGTATAAATGAGAATATAAAGTGGTCTAAAGCCTTGTCCAAAAGTGATTTACTAAAATATCACCATTAGTAATGAGTTATATGAGTTATGTGGGAGCCAGAAAATATAGTCCACATTTGAGTACATTTTCGCCAGTTAATGCTCTCAGCATATGAACCAGGAGGCACACGTTACGGCATGAAGTCACCTTTGCTACAGTGTTCGTCACACATTACCTGTGAGTTGACCCAGGTGCATCAGGGGAAAAGGCAAGACCTGGACAAATAAAATCTGTTGAGAAAAGCTTGTGAGAAAATAAAAACCTTGTCGTGCAGTGAGGTAAGTTGAAAACATCCAGAGAACAGAGATGAATTGAAAAACTGTTTGAGGAAAGTTAATTCTTTGGAGAATGGTAGAGAAAATGAGATTGAGGAGAGATGAAACTTAGAAGGAAGTTGCTGTTGTTTATATCAGTCTCAACAAAGGCTTGAAACTCCATATCCTCAGTGCAAAGAGAGAAGACCAAAGGCAATATATTTATCAATATTAAACTTACATTGCACAAAAAAGAAGAAAATGTAATATTATTTGGTGCTGACCTTGACAAACAGGATGGTTGATAACACTGGCTGTTACAAAGAATTAAGAGAGCTCATCAGACTGTGAGTGAACCACATTAAACTGTGCATTTTCAAGTAGACTACATAGGTATATGAAAGACACATAAATTCTAGATCTTTTTTGCAGTTCTTTTTTATTTAAATTTTTTCATTTTATATACCAACCCCTGTTCCCCCTCCCTCCCCTTCTCCTACTCTCCTCCATCTCCCCCATCCTACCCCCATCCTTTCCTCATAGAGGGTAAGGCTTCTCTTGGGTAGTCAACACAGGTTGGCATACCAAGTTGGGGAAGGACCAAGCCTCTCCTCATTGCATCATGGCTGAGTAAAGCATTGCAGCATTGAGAATGGGCTCTAAAATGCTAATTCGTGTACCTGGGATAAGTCCTGTTCTCATTGTCAGGGGACCCACAAACACATCAAGCCATGCAAATGTCACTCACATTCAGAGGGCCTAGTGCAGTTCCATGCAGGTTCCCCATCCGATAGTCCAGAGTCCACGAGCTCCCAATAGCTTGGATCAGCTATGTCTGTTTTTTCCCATCATGATCCTGACCCGCTTTGCTCCTATTATCCCTCCTCCCTCTCTTCAACTGATCTCCAGGAACTTGGCCAAGTGCTTGGCTGTGAGTCTCTGCATCTGCTTCCATCAGTCAAGGAGAAACGTCATAGGTAGAGATTGACATAGAGAGTACTCAAACTCAGTTTTAAAGACAGTGACTAAAGCCAAAAAAGGAATTGAAATAGTAATAAAGAACCTGTAGAGTTAGAATAGAAGATGATTAAGGCAGAAATATTTATTTCAAATAAAGATGTAAATGAATCATAAAGAAATTCATCTTATGATGTGATTTTTTTTTCCAGTTAAAAGAATATTGATTAAGTGACATGGCATTCAGAGAAGCATATATTTGGGTGGACTTTCAAAGACTCAAGGTTTTTGTTGGTCATGAACATTTGGGATTCTTTTTTTCTGTGTATTAGTTTGATGTTGAAAAGGGAACAAAGATACCTGATTAAGCATTATATATATGTGAGTCCATCAGGCTGTTTCTAGAAAAGATTAACATGTGAGATGGCAACTGAGTAAAAAGAGATGTCCTCTTGCATATGCATCATCCATGGTCAGAAAATAAATACGGAAAAAGGCAGAGGAAGTTTGAATGATTTTGCTGTTAGATACTTAAGCTGTAAGACAGATCTTCTGGCTATGGGGTGGGACCGTCAGCCCTATGGTTTTTCAGGACTTGGACTTGAACTTAAATTATACTACAGACTCTGCTAGATCCCCAGCTTCCATATGATTTTTGTGAAACTTTAAAGTTCTCTCTCTCTCTCTCTCTCTCTCTCACACACACACACACACGCACACACACACACACACACACACACACACACACACACACACACACCAGCAATAACAGCCATGTCCTTTTGTTCTGTATCTGTGAAAAAGACTTAACACGTACATATTTAAAAAATTTAAAAAAATCAATGAAAGTATTTTTCCTTTATTTTAAAATGTGTACATATTCATGAGTATATAGATCATGCATTCCAATTTGGAGATCCCACAGATTCTAAGAAACCCAGGCATGCACACGGAGTTCAGTTTAAGGATCTTGTTGTTGTGTATACAGATACCTTATGAGAGAAAATAATACACTTTTAAAAATTGATGACTTGCTCTTTTAAGGCAAAGAAAGTTTGACATAAAATCTTACTGAAATTTCAATCCGATGAAATAATTAAGATTTTAATATTCTACTCACTGCTGTGGGATGGTCTTCAAATGTGTTGCTCTGATTGGTCAATAAATAAAACACTGATTGGCCAGTAGCCAGGCAGGAAGTATAGGCAGGACTAACAGGAGAATTGAGAGAACAGGAAGGCAGAGGGAGACACTGTCAGCTGCAGCCATGACAAGAAGCATGTGAAGATGCCGGTAAGCCACAAGCCACGTGGCAAGGTATAGATTTATAGAAATGGATTAATATAAGATATAAGAACAGTTAGCAAGAAGCCTGCCACGGCCATACAGTTTGTAAGCAGCACAAGTCTCTGTGTTTACTTGGTTGGGTCTGAGAGGCTGTGGGACTGGCAGGTGACAAAAATTTGTCCTGACTGTGGGCCAGGCAGGAAAACTCTAGCTACAACTCACTTTGATTTCTTCTTTTTCAGACAACCTTGAAGACAATAAGGAAAACTATACATTATACTGGTGTTTTAGATTTAGACACTCTATTTTTGACTGCCTTTATAAGGGCCTAGTCAACTCCATTTTTGTTTTCATTTCCTGCTCAGTTTATTTATAAAATCCTTTGTAAAACATATTGACATTTCCCCTGCCTTTTCTACCAGCAACACTTGACTTTGGGTTAGTTTCCCAATTATTTTTAATGGAAATTTAGAAAATTATATTAGAATGATTTTTTTTTGTTTATGCTCATTTAAACAAAACTTTACACTTAAAATGGCACTGGGACCATAGCTTTCTCTCCTCCTCTCCTCTCAATCACCCCCATTCCCTCTCTATTCCCACCCCCTAATCCACTCCTCCTGTTTCTCCTTGGGAACGGACTCTGTCTCCTGTGAGTATCAACAAAACATGGCATATCAAGCCTCTGCAGCAAGACTAAGCACCTCCCCATGTGTCCACACTGGGCAAGGTGACCCAGCATGAGGCATAGAATCCCAAAAGCCTGTAAATAGTAGGAGACAACCCCTGTTCCAAACGCTGAGAGTCCCACAAGAGGACCAAGCTATACAACTACAACATCTATGCAGAGAACCTACGTCAGTCCCATGCAGGTTCCCTGGTTGTCGGTTCAGTTTCTGTGAGGCCCGTAGACTCTGAGTTTTCCTCCTTGACCCCTCTGGCTCCCACAGTCTCCTCTCCTCTTCATTTGAAAGATTCCCTGAACTTTGCCTAATGTTTGGCCGAGGGCCCACACCTGTCTCCATCAGTTGATGGATGACGCCTTTCTGATGACAGCTGGGCTAGCATCAGTCTGATCAGAGGATATGGCCAGTTCAGGTTATGTATCTGCCACTGCTAAGAGTCTAAACGGGGGTCCTCCTTGTAGATTCCAGGGAGATTCCCCTGTACCAGGTTTTTTCCTGACCTCTGAGTGAGCCCTCTTCAGTAGTCTCTCTTAGTGCACATGTTCTTTTGAGTCGTTTTCACTTTCTTAATTTGTGATACTTATTCTTTGCTCCATATTACGGGATGAATGATTGTATCCTATAGCTCTTGAAATCTAGCTTAATTGGTTTTTATGTGCTTCAGAACACTAGAAATGACCAACATCTACTTTAAAACATCAGCTACTTCTAATTCTTGCTGGTCTTTCACTGCTCAGTGGGCACCTGTGATATATGTATATAATTCATATATATGAATAATAATATATATTAATATATTTTGTTGCTGTAGCAATGTTTACCAGAACACATGATTTATTGAACACCTTAAATTCAGGGCTGTTAGCACTTAGATATTGACAGAATCAGATCACTGTGTGAAGAGCTTATTCTACCCTGTTTAAAAGCAAGTTCTCATGAACTCTTTGCCTACAAGTTGAACAAATAGGTTCCCAATGTCATTGACACAAGCATTATTTTAGTTAGCTCATTACATGCTAGCTGAGACTAGGGACTGTGTTGGGATCTGAGAAAAAACAAAAGACTAGATTACTATCTTAATTACCATTCTGCTGCTGTGATGAAACACCATGACGAAGGAAGCTTATAGACGGAAGCATTTTATTCATTTAATTTTTGTTTTTAATGATATATTTATTTTTAATTTATGTACATTGGTGTTTTGCCTGATGTATGTCTGCAGGAGGGTGTTGGATCCCCTGGAGGTAGAGTTACAGGCAGTTGTAAGCTGTAAGGAGTGCTGGGCATTGAACTCAAGACCTCCAAAAGAGAAGCTAGTGCTCTTAACCTCTGAGCCATCTCTCCAGCCCATTTTTTTTTTTTTTGGTTTTTCGAGACAGGGTTTCTCTGTGTAGCTTTGCGCCTTTCCTGGAACTCACTTGGTAGCCCAGGCTGGCCTCGAACTCACAGAGATCCACCTGCCTCTGCCTCCCGAGTGCTGGGATTAAAGGCGTGCGCCACCACTTTTGTTGTTTTTTGAAACAGGGTTTCACTGTGTATCCCTGGTTGTCCTGGAACTCACTCTGTAGACCAGGCTGGCCTTGAACTCAGTGATCTGCCTGCCTATGCCTCCCGAGGGCTGGAATTAAAGACATGAACCACCACCATCTAGCCTAGAAGGAATTTTAAGTGGGGGTTTGATTACAGTTTCAGAGGGTTAGTTCATGAACATAATTAGAAGCATAGGTGCAGGCAGGCAGACATGGTGCTGGAGCAGTAGTTAAGATCTTGCATCCTGATTCTTAGGCAGTAGGCAAGGGATGGTGAGAGAGAAAGAGACAGAAAGAGAGATGTGGTGGGGAGGAGAGGGAGAGGGAGAGAGAGAGAGAGAGAGAGACTGACTGACTGACTGAATGTGGCTTTCGAAACCTCAAAGCTCACCCCCTATAATACATCTTCTCCAAAAAGGCCACATCTCCTTATCCTCCCTCCAAAAGCGCGACTAACTGGGGACCAAGTATTCAAACATATGCACCTATGGAGACCATTCTTATTCAAACCAGTACAGTTACCTACTCCACATGTTGGAAGTTATATTAGAAGCCTTAGGCTAGCATAATAATGCAAAAGCAGACTTCTTTACCTGTTCATTTAGCCACTGGGTATTAAAGGCCTTCTGTTGAATGTTCTTTCTTCTCATTTACCCACTCAGTCCCTGCAGCTCTCCTAGCTCTATAAATAGACTATATTTCCATTCATGGCAGCAATTTTATACTTTGAAAGTAATTGTTTTTAACAGGAAAGTAGCAAGGGCGCAAGGGGGCTCTTTAAAAATAAAAATATGCCTCTCCATGATAGGATTGGTAACACTTGAACAACAACAGAGGTCATATTGAGCACAGTACATGATACGTTATAGAGGCAAAAGTAACCAAAAGAGTGAAAATTTACAGGAAAGACTAAATATGGCATCATCATTTAACTATGGAGGGTTTCTTCCTCGATTGATTTTCTGTCCCATTTCCTGTTTCTAACATACACTTCTCATGGGTGAGAAGACTATTGCTAAGGTGGTATCAAAACCAAGAATCGATTTTGGTCCTGTATTGATAGAGTGAGATAGCAGGAAAAGGAAGTGGTTTAAGGCTCTGAGTCCCCAGGCATTTCCTTTTAGGTGCTGCTGCCTTCTGTGTATGTGTGGAAGAGCCCACGCTTTACTTCCCACAAGCCGGCCAAGGGCAGAGAACGTTATCCTTGTAGATCCCGCAGAACTGAAGTTCTGTGGAGGTGCTTGGAAGGTGGACAAAACTTAGAAATAATTGTAATGAGCAGGTTTCTTCTTCTGCATTGAGTGAACTGATTGTGATCATTAGGTCGTTGAGGAAAACATAACTAATTGGTTATTGGGCTACTCCTGCACTAGTGTGGTTTCTGTCTCAGCCAGGCACTTTACTTTGTATGAGGAAATTGCTGAAAGAGGAGACTGAATTTCTTCAGGCACAGGCTAAGGATTTCTTACTTTGTTTGTTTGTTTATTGATTTATTTATATATCAACATATGAATTTTAAGACAAGAAGTTGCCCTTGAACTCACAACCTAGCTTCATGACTGGGATGACAGGCCTAAGCCACTACATCCAGCTAGTGATGACTTTTAACTGGCATGAATTATGGAATATAATATTATAATTTGATACATGCACATGATATACAATCCAGTCAAGGAAATTTGCCTTTATATAGCCTTAATTTTCTCTCTCTCTCTTTCTCTCTCTGTGTGTTATGAAGTTTCAATATTTTTTCCACTAGTTATTTTTAGATGCATAATTAACTGCTGTAGAGTGATAGGGCTTGCTTTACACTGCTGTGTAATAGTGGGCTGGCTTCCCTTGCATTTGGAATACACTGTCTACTGCTCTTCCCCTTTCTCTTGCTCTTCCTAGACTCTAGAGGTTTCTGTTCCACTCTCTGTAACTATGTAATTTTTTTTTAATTTTTTCGAGACAGGGTTTCTCTGTGCAGCTTTGTGCCTTTCCTCGAACTCACTTGGTAGTCCAGGCTGGCCTCGAACTAACAGAGATCTGCCTGGCTCTGCCTCCCGAGTGCTGGGATTAAAGGTATGCGCCACCACCACCCGGCACTATGTAATTTTTGTGTATTTAATCTACAGTACTGTGCTAGATATACATAGCATAGAACTCATATACAGTTACCAGACAAGAGAATACATTAATGGTTATTTCACAGCTGAAGTTTTTGGACCATTTCTCAAATTACTATCCGTTTGTTTATAAAAATAACTCCTAAATTTTTAATGTATTACTTACAAATACATATAAAACAAACTAGAAATACTTTAGAAGTAGAGGAATTACTTTTAAAGATATTATGGTATGAATTGTATGATATGCATAAAAATAACAATATAATAACTTTCTTCAGTTTATGTCAGTATATCTGGGGATTGGGGTTGGGGTAGGGTATGAGTCAGTACCAGAAAGGATATGTAAATCTGAGAAACAGATTTTTTTTTTAGCTTTCAATTTGGGGATTTTTTATTTTAATTTTCCTGTGATAATTTTACTTTTGACTAATTATTTAATGTAAAACTACTCTAAATTCCTCTCTTATTGTGCTTTACATTTTCTCTGTATTTCTAGTTTTGAAGGTGTTTTAAATTCTGAACTAAATGACCAATAAGCCAAAGGGTGAGATCATATGACTTATCATTAGTCTCTTGTTTATGACATATCTCATTTGTAGCTCCATGAATCTATAGGACAAACTGTTAATATGAAATGTTAGACTACTGCATATCTCAATTTGTGACTGGAGAAACTGAAGCAGTTAATGTACATATTATGCTTAGAGACCAGTAATATTAGCACCTATAAAAATGTGTGTGCGTGTGTGTATGTGTGTGTGTGTGTGTGTGTGTGTGTATGCACTTGTGTGCACACATGATTTCTGAGTTCATTCACTTTTCCCCCTTAATTCTATTTATTTTTTCTTCTTTATTTTTTCGAGACAGGGATTCTCTGTGTAGCTTTGGAGCCTGTCCTGGAACTCACTCTGTAGACCAGGCTGGCCTCGAACTCACAGAGATCTGCCTGTCTGTGACTCCCAAGTGCTGGGATTGAAGGCATGCCCCAACACTGCCCAGACTATTTCTTGTTCTATGAGAACAATTCTACCATTTGGTAAATCAGAAAATTGATGACCTTAATGATGATTGTTCCATGAACGTAACACTACAAATTTATTTCATATTCCATTTTTATATGCTTCTTAGAAGATACAGAAAAACTTGAATATACAGGCTAGATCTGTTCTGTTCTTTTTTCTTTTAAGTATAATTTATATTTTTCCAGTTCAAATCTGCCTGACATAAAGAAGGTCAATTATTGATTAAAATCAGATTCATTTTGTCTCTATCCATACTGCCTATCAATAAGAATGCAGAAGTTCTAATTTATACATAATCAATTCCAGAGATCCCTGGAGGTCATCATATGTTAAAAACACCATACTCTTCTCCATGTGCATATTTGCCATTCAAAATTACCTCAGAGTTGTTCTAAAATGAGTACTTCAGAAGTATTCTTTTCACATGTTATACTTTAAAAAACTATAAAAGCTAAGTAGAAAAAATTACTTTTTGGTTTTTTTTCACCTACTTAAAAATTTCATATAAGTTCTTGGATATAGATAAGACCAGAAAGAAGAAGTTAATGGCTGTAACAGCCTGTATGCTGATCATTTGTCTTTGGAAAAAGCACAAAGATCTAGGGATCTTCTCCTTTTGTTGAAAATAACATGATTCCTATGTCCAAATGAAATTGTGCAGAGTCTACTTCAAAGAAGTATCCAACAGGCTGATGTAGAAAATCGATGACACTAGACTTAGCAATGCCATCTCATTGAGTGCATTAATTCTCTCAATTACGTGTATTGAGAGTAATTTTTTTTCTTTCCCGTATAACTGTTTGCAACCTCATTTATAGCTCACTGGTATAGTAATGAAAAACATTTTGAAATAAACAATCCTAAATCTAGTTTTATAGTAGTGTTGTTGCTTAGTATTGTTTCATTCATGGTACATTTGTCCTTAGATAACCTCCCTAGTCTCAAAAATCTTAGTGTGTGGTGGAAAACCTGCTCCCCTACTTTCATTCTGGTTAAGGAATGACTTCTTATTGTGGCTGTAAGTAATTCTGCTATGCTTATGGAGATATGATATGATATTAATAGTGTATTGCTATAGAACATTAGCTCAATAAGTAAAATATCTTATGAAAAGGATGGAGACTATTCAAGCTACAGAGTTTCATAGAATCATAGTGTAAACAATATAAATAATGCCAAGTTAAGTCTAACAGTTTCTTGCCTCAGTTCTCGCGAGCTCATATTTCTTTTTAGTGATTAAATAGTTTGGGCTATGAAATACCTCCCTTTCTTAAGGGGAAGGTGGATATGCTTATAACTTCAAGTTAAATTTGAAATTCCAAACATGTTGAAATTCCATCAAGGATAACTACATGCAATCTTAGGCTTTAATTATATGTTTACTGGTTTTTCTCATTTTAAATCAGAAGTGACATGGGTTTAAACTTAGCTATCCCCAACATGTATGTCTTCCATGCTCCAACTCACATTTTTTTTGAAAGTGTGAAAAAAAAAATTCCAGGTGCAAGTGATTGGACACAGAGCATTGAGCTTTTGAGTGAGATGGAATTTGAGTGTTTGTTTGGCTGCATTTCCTCATTTTACAGATTACAAAATATTTGTAATCTGTAAATTACAAATATTTTGTAATTTACAAGGAGATAGAGTGTAAAATATTTTCAAGGTCAGCTGACTAATTCTGGAGCAGAACTTAATCTGATCTCAGGTCTATGACTCCTCCGCTATTGGTAATCTTTGTCCTCCACACTTGAGACTTTTTGCTTCATTATCAGACTGTACAATTTAAAGAAATAAATATGCATATAAAATAATCTGAATTGATTTTGTCTGAATGAAACATATGAGAATGAGAAAATATTTGACAACATGGAGAAAAAAGGATTTGTGGCCAAAGGAAAACGATTAAAAGCCTCAAGATTTGAGGAACCAATGGAATTCATTTGAAGAAATATTGTAATCAGACATGACATATAATCCAAATTATTAATACATTAAGGCTGCTTTTTTATCTGTTTAATGATTAACTGTTTTTTTTTATATTTTTCTTCAGATAATCTTTGGGAAAAGAAATTGAGTGAGAAATGATTTGTTTGAACTTAGAAAAAACTCATTAACTACTTTTAATTGATTACTTTTTAACCTCTGGTCCTTAAAAATGTCCTGTTTCAAATTATTGTTATTTATGTATACAAAATAATTCACTCAACCATGTCTTTGTCCTAGTGCTTTATTTTGATTTCTAACTTTTATCCTTTTTCTCAGAGCATTTTTGTTTCAGTCCTGTTTAATATGAAGAACAAAAATAAGAAGCTCATCATCTTCATGAAGTATTTTAAATATTCAGTAGGGAAAGTAACCTTATGCCTAGAAATGTTTGCCATCTTTTGTATATAAAGGAACAATGTGATCACTAAACATTAGTCAATACTAGGAAGCTGAAAATGTAAGTCTCACAACCCAAATAGACCACGGTGGTCCAATTTAATTCTATGTTTGTGTGCTCAGGTGGTGATTATAGATCAGGCAATGGTGGAAACTATTCCATTTCTGTGTCTTCTATTTTATGATGATTAAATAGAGATCAGTTCCCTCTGTGATTATAAAATCACAGTATTACAACACTAGGGTATCCTGGCTAACAGACTTTGTAATTGACAGCTACATATTGGATACAGACATTCACTTTTAAAACAGTTGCTAAAGATGATTTATTGGTATGAAATTATTAAAGGAGAAAGGCTCATATACAACTGTAAACTTCCCTATCTCATCATGAAGTATATTATTTGTACAATATTTTAAGTAATTCTCAAATTTACCCACCTATGAATTTTTCACTATAGGTTCTTTCCAGGGATTATTTCCCCTTAAACACTTTCCATCTCATTGAGATCTCTGTGTACAAACAATTCTAAGAAAGAAGTATATCAGTTTATTCATCTTTGAGGATTTATTGCCAATCTACAGATGCAAAAGAAATAACATCAGTCTATTGCTATTAAATTTTTAGAAATACTACCTGTGCAGTAAGATTTCCTGACCTTGTAGGCTAATAAAATGTTTTAATGTTATCAGAATCAGCAGAGCATGTGGGTGGATAAGTCACTGAGCTAATTAGTCAGCCCTCTCCCAAGAGCTGTGTCTGACTTAGTGGAGTGTGTTTAGCATCACAAGTAAATCAACATTGTTGCGCAGGGAAGCATCATTTCTGAGTCATTTCCATAACTCTGCCACCTTGACTTTCCAATAAAATCCTCCAAGTTTATGATTCCTAGAGCTTGTAAAAAAGAACGTGGAGGGAAGGAAAATTGATGCCACGCATAATCATATGATAACCATAGCACACCAGCTCTGAGTCAGGATGCATTCCATTCCAGAGTAACCGAAATAAACATGCAAATATGCAGGATTGGGTACATAAATGAACAATGGTGAGTAAGTCACTTTTATTGCAGTTGACCCGATGCCATTACTCTGGCGTTTTTTGCTACTTTATTTACCCTTGCTACTTTAGGATGTGGGTAGAATAAAAAGAAATAGCAGAATGAATCTATAGCTGAGGCTGTGTCTCAGCCTGGCATCACATGAGAGCAGCAAAGAGAACTTGCATATTTGTGCCTGTGCATCTTCCAAGGAGCAGGGAAGAAGCACCATTAATAGAACAATTAACTGACTTCTGGCATGACTGTACCATTTTAATTTTAGCTTTTTGTCATAGATGCTATAATATATTTTGCAAGTATTTCTACTCTGGACACCAAATACACTTGAGAGGTATGCCAGAAAAGACCATTATGCTTATTTAATTGTACAGATCAAAATGACACCCTATAGAAAGTAACAGAATTAGTAGATCTAGACAACAAACTTCATAACATTAAGACCTAACATTTTCAACTGTCAAGTTCATTGAATTAATGTCTTCATGAAGATTTGACAGTGATGAAGGGATTGAAACCTGAAAGCAAAAAAGGTTAAAGGAACAGTTCTTCATGATGCTTTCCCCCTTCCAACCTTTATATTAACAAATACAAACAAACAAACAAACAAAAGCAACATCAGAAAGCAAAATTCTTTCATCCCCAAATTCACTACCTTCGCTCTATTCTTTCTATCATTGTTTTTATCTCTCCACT